>CM045737.1:7938006-8023006 GCA_024760905.1 Plotosus lineatus | reverse complement strand
CAACATCCTGCCCTGCTGGCCTCCCATTGGCTAGGAGGGATGACGCAGCTCCCTCCCATTGGCTATCTCCCAACATCCCATCTCATTGGCCTCCCATTGGCTAGGAGGGATGACGCAGCTCCCTCCCATTGGCTGTTATGAAGCACCTATAATGCTTTTCGTGTAAAGGACAGAGTTACTGTTGTTTCATGAGTTTTTCGAGTGTGCTCATTGCAACTTTATTTTTTGGCTCAGGCTTTTAACCTTGCATAAACATTTGTAAGATTATAACTCTGCTAAGAAGACATGGTCAACACACACACACACACACACACACACACACACACACGCCACGTGTGATTCCCAGTGTGAGTAAAAAGAAGAAGTGGGCTCGTGGCATGTGGTTGAGTGATATCGGAAAGGAATCTGACCAAACCTGTCTACCATCGGTACGATATTGAAGCAGAAGGAGGTCTTAAAAGGTATACTTTTATCATTTTTAAAGGGTTTAGGGGGTCCCAGCCAGCACACCCATGTGGGGCCCACGTGGGTAAAAGCCAGGCCAGCTGGGCGGATCTGGGCACGGACTCAGCGTGGGTTTCAAAGCGAATTACTGCTGGGCCCCTTGTGGGACACCGTAAATCTCGTAAAAGCACGTGAGCTATACGGAGCCATTTTCAAAGTGATTTGGAGAAAGAAAGAAGCACGTGTAAATAAAAAGGTCTGGATTACTTGAATTTCAAGTTATTTGGTGACGAAATCGGTGAGTTTTTTATATCAGATTATACATATTTATTCTATAGAATGGTTTGAATGGAATACACTTTTTGCTGCATTTATTTTAAGCTACCCCTGTTATGATAAAATTCAAGGGGCTGTTTTTAAAGCCTAAACAGCATGCTGGGCAGCACGCGCGATCCGGTCAATCCGCCATTAAATATTCGGCCTTGCAGTAAATTAGCAGGCCTCATAATGGTATTACGGGCAGGTCGAAAGTATTGGCCTATAATTTATTATTGACCTGAAGCATGTTCCGAAAGTAACACCCTGTAGTGAGTCTTCGATCTATAGTAGACCCAGTCAGCACAGAGACATGGGGCCCGGCTGGGGACCATATGGGCCAAAATATGGGGCTCAGTTGGGCTACCCATCTGGGCCCCAGAAGATTTTGTCCATGGGTTCTATGTGGGCCCAGTTCTATGTGCTAGCCCAGTTGCTGCTCGCGTGGGTCCCTTATTTTAGCCCGTATGGGCAAGCCCAGATGGGGTCCACATGGAACCCATGGACAAAATCTTCTGGGGGCCCAGATGGGTAGCTCAACTGGGCCCCATAGTTTGGCCCATATGGCCCCCAGCTGGGCCCCTTGTCTCTGTGCTGACTGGGGTAGTAGCATTGGGGGCCTTGGAACGAATCACACACTTTACATGTAAAATGCGGTTCAATTTACGAAAAATCTAGGTAACGAAAAAGGCTCTGGAACAGATTAATTTCGTAAGGTGAGGCACCACTGTATTTGTGAATGGAATCCTTCACCCATTCGTTTTCTGATCCGCTGAATCCTAATTAGGGTCATGGAGAGGCTGGCGCCCATATCAGCCGAGACTGGGCGAGGGCAGTGTACACCCTGGACAGTTTCCCAGGCCATCGCATAGCAGAAACATGCTGATGTTGATCCAGTGAAAGTCAGCAATGGTTCTTTAACATGAACCTCACACCATAGACACTGTGAGACATAGCCGGGCTTTGATAACCCAGTTAGCTGCACTGGGGTGACAGCAGTACCAACCGTTGCGCATGGGGCTTGAACCCCTAACTTGGGTTCAGTAATTCATCACCCAACCACCAGGCCAGAACCGCCCAGGTAATGGACCTGACATCAAGAATTACTCATGAAATGGCATTTTTTCTTTTTTTTTCATCAAGACTCTATAAAAGGCTTTACAGGCCAGCGTTATGGCACACCCACATCTGTCCTAGTAATTTGCCTATTTTAAAAATTTATTTATTTATTTATTTATTTAATTTTTGGCATAGACCTGCTCTATATCTGTTGAATGTGTTGTTTTTCCTGTTTTAGTTCATTTCCATTGCTACATATGACTGAAAGGTACATGCAGTGCAAGATTATTAAAGAGTATGAAAGTGTCCCCTTTCCGATCTTGGTATCATTTTCGAAGGCAAGGTACATTCTGAACAGCTCGCCAATCCATCGCAGGGCCATCACACACACACACACACACACACACACACACACACACACACACACACACACACACCCCACTTAGCACATCTGCCTCACAGCAAGAAGGTCCTGGGTTTGGGTTCTGGCTTCAGGGTGTTTTGTGAGACAACATGTTCTCCCCATGCCTGTCTGGGTATCTTCTGGACACATCAATTCAATTCGATTCGATTCAGTTTTATTTGTTTCGTGCTTTTTACAGTTGACGTCACAAAGCAGCTTCACACAGTGAAACAGTGAAAGTAGGAGCTTACAAAGTATGAAGGAATTTAAACACTTCCTATAATCCCTACACATCCCTAATGAGCGTCGCCCGCGGCGACGGTGGCAAGGAAGAACTCTGTCAGTAGATGCAAGGAAGAAACCTTGAGAGGAACCAGAACCAAAAGGGAAACCCATCCTCATTTGGGTGAACCAATATGGTTACGAATCATACACGAGGAATTCATTACAGTCCAAAATGTAGCCCGCTTGGTTATACAAAGAAGAGTTAACATCACCAGCAGCGAAAAGTCATGTTCACAGTCTGTTAGTGCACATCTGGGTCCATACAGATCTTCATCGGCAGGAAGGCGGGGCTTGTAAGACGAGAACTCCAGCCAGAATCAGCACACCAGGACAGACCACAGCCTGTCCCACTTTACAGTAGATGTGGAAGTGTGTGTGTGTGTGTGTGTGTGTGTGTGTGTGTGTGTGTGTGTGTGTGTGTGTGTGTGTGTGTGTGTGTGTGTTGGCCCTGCAATGGTCTGGTGAGCTGTTCAGGGTGTTTGGTAAATGTGTGAGTATGCAGAATGTTCTGATGATACAAGCGCGTGCGATATCTATATGTAATTCTAGTGTATAGCATATAGTGTATAATCACATGTTTCTGTCATATACTCTGTAATATAAAAAGCAATTATTTATACTTGATGAAGTATTTCTGCAATAAATTTTAAATGAATGAGATACAAGATGCCCAGTTCAGAGAGTTAGAGCAATTAGCACAGCGCCATTATGCTTCCCAAACCGTAACCAATCTTGCTCGCTACACTGTTATGAGTTTGATGGGATTTATAGTCTCCCTTCAGTAATAAAGCCTCGTGCCAACCACATTTATATTTATGATCTCATTAAAAATGTGTGTGTGTGAGTGTGTGTGTGTGTGTGTGTGTGTGTGTGTGTGTGTTTATGTAAATTTTTGGGTGTTGTGGGATGTTTTTCTTTGCTTCCATTCCTCACTGGGGATTTGTGGGTTTTTTTTTTTTCCTTCTGGTGATAAACACCAAACCTGATGAGCAACCTCTTGTAGGCTGCACGTAAGTTAAGCTCGACCCAGTGAACAGTTATTCTTCTTCAGAATTAAGTGCGTTTTTGTCTGTATGTGTACGTGCATTAGAAACTGAAATTCTTTAATTGCTGAATAGGGTGGAGTGAAAATTGTGAAAAATGTAATTTTTGATTATTTTTACTTGGAATAGCAATAAGAAGATGTAGAGAGGTGTCATCAACAACATTTTGAAAGTTCATCCTGATAAGTTGATATCTTAGGCTCCCACAAGAGCCATGAAAATTACCATATTTGGGCGTTTCTACTGAAAATGTTTAATTCTGATATAGTGATCCAATTGGCTTCTATATTATCAAAAACATATATTTTAGGCAGTTTGGCACAGCGTTAACATATATATTGTCTCAAAAAAAAAACCATTTGTCTCAAGTACATTTCTCAGGACACTTGCTGCTACAAATATTAAACAAATGGTCTGCCTCGCATCGAAATGTGTCCATTCGGCTGATGTAGCTGTCGCTGTCCTTTCTGCTCTTGTACGGCTTGAGAAGATTGGTGAATTCTGTATGGTACACCTTCAATAACCGGACGGATCATCTGTACGACGCAGTTGGTATCGTGGCTTTACTCCAAATGTTGATGACATCAGTGATCACGATATCGGCGACATCAGTGAACGATGCCCGATACTTCTTTTGTTTGTCTGTGAGTGTATGTGCAGACAGGAGGTAGAACTTCATACCCTTAATAATAATTGTGTCAGTGACTGTGTGTGTGTGTGTGTGTGTGTGTGTGTGTGTGTGTGTGTTTGAGAGCGAGAGCAAGAGAGAGAGCAAGAGAGAGATAGCGTGTGAAAGAGAAAGAGGGAGGGAAGAAAGAGAGAAATAGAGGGAGAGCAATAGCACAAAATAGATGGAGGGAGGAGAGAGAAAGAGAGTATGAGAGAGCGAGAGCAAGAGAAAGAGGGAGAGAGAGAGAGAAATAGTGTGTGAAAGAGAAAGATGGAGGGGGGGAAAAGAGAGAAATAGAGGGAGAGCAATAGCACAAAATAGATGGAGGGAGGAGAGAGAAAGAGAGAGAGTATGAGAGAGCGAGAGCAAGAGAAAGAAGGAGAGAGAGAGAGAGAAATAGTGTGTGAAAGAGAAAGAGGGAGGGGAAAGAGAGAAATAGAGGGAGAGCAAGAGCACAAAATAGATGGTGGAGGAGAGAGAAAGAGAGAGAGAGAGAGAGAGAAATGGTGTGTGAAAGAGAAAGATGGAGGGGGGGAAAGAGAGAAATAGAGGGAGAGGAATAGCACAAAATAGATGGAGGGAGGAGAGAGAAAGAGAGAGAGTATGAGAGAGCGAGAGCAAGAGAAAGAAGGAGAGAGAGAGAGAGAGAAATAGTGTGTGAAAGAGAAAGAGGGAGGGGGAAAGAGAGAAATAGAGGGAGAGCAAGAGCACAAAATAGATGGAGGGGGGGAGAGAGAGAGAGAAAGCAGGAGAAAGAGAGAGAGAGAGTGTGAGAGAGCGAGAACAAGAGAAAGAGGGAGCAAGAGAGAGAGAGAGAGAAATAGTGTGTGAAAGAGAAAGCGTGAGGGGGAAAGAGAGAAATAGAGGGAGAGCAAGAGCACAAAATAGATGGAGGGGGAGAGCGAGAGAGAGAGAGAGAGAGAGAGAGAGAGAGAAAGAGGGAGGAAAGAGAGAGAGTGTGAGAGAACAAGAGGGGGAGAGAGAGAGAGAGCGAGAGAGAGAGAGAAATAGTGTGTGAAAGAGAGAGCCCAGTTATAAATTCCAGCTGTAGAGGAAACTGCGATGCTCAAATCCTCAGCTCTATTAATGAGACTCTGATCTCTCTCTTCACTCTTTACTCTCCCACACAGCTGGACAAGAGAAAAACATTCATATACAGGAACAAGAAACACACTGACAACCAGACAATAGAGATAAACACACACACAAACACACGCACGCACGCACACACACACACACACACACGCACGGTGAGGAGTTGATAGTTGTGTGTAAGGTAGTGGGAGGAAATGTGGGGGCTGTTCGGTTGTAGCAGATTCAGTGAGATTGGAAGCGATTGGAAGCCTCTGACCCTGCCGTGTTCCTGCGTGTATCTCTGCACGCTTACATCCAGCTACAGTATTTATGTATGTGGAGCTTATTGTAGTGTACGACTACACAGGAGGAAACACTCCACGCAAGGCTTTACGCACAGAAATGTCTGATCCGGATGAATTTCTTGTGTGTGCACGTATGGATGATCAAAGGTTCTGGAACACCACCGTTGTTTTTATAGCAGTTCATGTCCAGTAACGGAGCTGAGAAGGCAGAAAGGTGAGCAGCACGTCAGAAATACAGTACCTCGGAAGAAAAGAAGAATCCGGTCGACTTCACATCGCGGAACATCCGGCGCAGTCTCCACCGAGAACGAAGGGTAAAGGCAAAGCAACCATCAAGCCCAACACATGTGTAGGAACCTCTGCTGAAGTGTTGGGTGAAAAAACCTCCAGAACATTATTTACAACTCTATCAACTCTGAAGAGTTAAAACATTTCAGATTTAAAAAAAATTCAATTCAGATTAAACTGCTTTAAATGGCGACAGAACGGGGGTGGGGTGGGGTGGGGGTGGGTTGGGGGTGGGGCAGGGGTGGGGGTTCCTCCCACACTCCAAAGAAGAAACCTATGCAAGTACAGGAAGAACATGCAAACTCCACACAGAAACGCCCTCACCGTGCCCAGGACTCGAACCCAGGACTTTCTTGCTGTGAGAAGAAACGGCTGTCCACTACGCCACCATGTGTGTCACTTTATATTTAATTTTCCTTAAATTATTCATTCGTTCATTTCTTGAACAGCTTAATCCTAATTAGGGTCACGGGGAGGCTGGCACCCATATCAGCCGACTGCAGGTGAGCTCGGGGTACACCATGGACAGCTCGCCAGCCATTGCAAGGCTAACACACACAAACACACACACACACACACACACACACACACACACACACACAAACACACGCAAACAAACACACGCACACACAAACACACACACACACACACACACACACACAATGATTCACACTCACACCGAGGGAAGACTTATAACAGCCAATGGACCTACTGTGCATGTTTTTAGACTGTGGGATGAAACCAGAATACCCGGAGGAAACCCACAGAAGCATGGGGAGAACATGCAAACTCCACACAGGAACACCCAAACTGGGAATCAAACAAAGGACCTTCTTGCCGTGAAGCGAACGTTGCCAACTTCTTTTTAAAATAAATTATTTTTTCGTTCATCATTGATTTTCTGAATCCACTTAATTCTAATTAGGGTCGCGGGGAGGTTGGTGCCCATCCCAACCGACTCCGGTCAAGGGCAGAATACACCCTGGACAGCTCGCCAGGCCATCTCAGGGCGGAAACACGCTGACGGCTATGCAGCTCCGCTTGTTGAAATTCTGCAATGGTTCTTTTACATGAACCTCTCACCACAGACAGTCAGAGACACAGAGACACCCCAGTGAGAGTGGGACTTGAACCCCCAACCTTAGGAGCAGTGGTCCAGCACCCTTTACCACCGGGCCACCACTGACCCATGAGCTATTTTTTAATGAACTAAACAAAATAAATGTTTTATTTATTTATTTTTTTGTGAGGCAATATTATAGCTGCACAATGTGCTTGGGTTTTTAAATTGATTAATAATAAGCTGTGTGTGTGCGTGTGGGTGTGTGTGTGGGTGTGTGTGTGTGTGCGTGTGTGTGCGTGTGTGGGTGTGTGTGGGTGTGTGTGGGTGATGTGCTTCAGTTGTATTGTGCATATACATTTATATTCCTGTACAGTTGAGTGGACTCTAACGGACGGAGGCTTGATTTCCGGGTCTTTCTGAGGATGTCGCGTACAGGAACAGGATGCTGGTATCCTCTGTACAGGATGGAGGTCTGACAGTGGCCATCTCCATATTTACTTTACACTGAGCGGATACACAGCAGGATGTTTATGCGTATTTAAAACAGAGGGTTCTCTAGAATATCTCGGTGAAAAAGAAAATAAACATCGGGCCTTCGGTGAATTACAAACAATAACTATGGTGTGCGAGCGCATTCCAGAAACGAGTGGACTTCAGATTCGGTTCATATTTCTCCTCAGCTGGAGCACATTCCTTTATTCTGCTCGCCAACAATCTCACAGGGCAGGCGAAAATTATAGTTATTACCTTTTAAACATACAGAACAAATTACTGGTTGCGCCCATCATTTTATAGCTGAACATTCTGTACTTGCCACGGCAAACACCCTGGATAGCGCTCGAGTCTCTTAAATGTGGAAAATGTCAGAATTTTGGAAACCACTGCTGACCTTCTGGAAACAACAAGCATCTCCTGATCCAAACTCCCTCTATCCACCTATCATATTTATTAGAAAAAAGATAAAGGGATCATGCCTTCAGGCTGAAATAAATAACAACACTGATCACAGGGATATGGGAGGATGCCAAAGATGTGCATTTTAGTAAGAGAGAGAGCGAGAGAGTTGGGGGAAAAGGAGAGAGAGCGAGAGAGTTGGGGGAAAAGGAGAGAGAGCGAGAGAGTTGGGGGAAAAGGAGAGAGAGAGAGAGAGAGAGTTGGGAAAAGGAGAGAGAGAGAGAGTGTTGGGGAAAAGGAGAGAGAGAGAGATGGGGAAAAGGAGAGAGAGAGATTGGGAAAAGGAGAGAGAGATGGGGAAAAGGAGAGAGAGAGATGGGGAAAAGGAGAGAGAGAGATGGGGAAAAGGAGAGAGAGAGAGATGGGGAAAAGGAGAGAGAGAGATGGGGAAAAGGAGAGAGAGAGATGGGGAAAAGGAGAGAGAGAGATGGGGAAAAGGAGAGAGAGAGATGGGGAAAAGGAGAGAGAGAGAGAGATGGGGAAAAGGAGAGAGAGAGATGGGGAAAGGAGAGAGAGAGAGATGGGGAAAAGGAGAGACAGAGAGAGAGATGGCGAAAAGGAGAGAGAGAGAGATGGGGAAAAGGAGAGAGAGAGAGAGATGGGGAAAAGGAGAGAGAGAGAGAGATGGGGAAAAGGAGAGAGAGAGAGAGATGGGGAAAAGGAGAGAGAGAGAGAGATGGGGAAAAGGAGAGAGAGAGAGAGATGGGGAAAAGGAGAGAGAGAGAGATGGGGAAAAGGAGAGAGAGAGAGAGAGATGGGGAAAAGGAGAGAGAGAGAGAGAGATGGGGAAAAGGAGAGAGAGAGATGGGGAAAAGGAGAGAGAGAGAGATGGGGAAAAGGAGAGAGAGAGAGAGAGAGATGGGGAAAAGGAGAGAGAGAGAGAGATGGGGAAAAGGAGAGAGAGAGAAAGACAGAAAGACACAGAGACATAGAAACAGAAATAGACAGCTGGACATACAGTGGGGCCAATAAGTATTGGGCAACGTGAAAATGTGCAAGTTGACGCATTTAAAAAGATAAGAGAGGTTTGTAATTTTCATCATCGGTACACATCAAGCAAAATCCAGGAAATCACATTGTATGAGTTTTAAACCGTTTATTTGTGAAAATTGGAGGCCAATAAGCATCGGGCAGCCAGCAAAAGTTACTAGTTGGTATTTTGTTCCACTCCTCTGTACAGACCTTCTCTAGAGCTGTGATGTTTGAGGGCTGTCGCTTGGCAACTCAAAGTTTTAACTCCCTCCACAGGTTTTCGATTGGGTTGAGGTCTGGAGATGGGCTCGGCCACTCCAGAACCTTGAAATGCTTTTTACGGAGCTACTCCTTGGTTTTCTTGGCTGTGTGCTTTGGATCGTTATCATGCTGGAAGACCCAGCCATGTTTCATCTTTAATGCTCTGACCGAGGGAAGGAGGTTTTTACCCAAAATCTCACAATACATGGCCCCATTCATGTTGCCGTTGATACGGTGCAGTCTTCCTGTCCCTTCTGCAGAACAGCATTCCCAAAGCATGATGCGTCCACCACCAGGCTTCACAGTAGGTATGGTGTTCTTGGGCTGCAACGCCGCATTCTTCTTCCTCCAAACACGGCGAGTGCTGTTTAAACCAAAAAGTTCAATTTTGGTCTCATCTGACCACATCACATTCTCCCAATCCTCCTCTGGATCATCCAGATGGTCTTTCGCGTATTTCAGACGGGCCTTTACATGGTTTTTGTTTAGTAGGGAAACCTTTCGGGCAATGCAGGATTTCATCTCATGACGACGTAGTGTGTTGGTTATTGTTATCTTTGTGACGGTGGTTCCTGCCGTCTTCAAATCATTGCCCAGTTCCTGCCGTGTAGTTCTGGGCTGATTCCTCACTGTTCTCAGGATCCTTTGAACCCCACGAGGTGAGATCTTGGATGGAGCTCCACTCCTAGGGAGGTTGTCAGTGATGTTATACTTCTTCCATTTTCTAATAATGTTTCCAACTGTTGATCTTTTCTCACAGAGTTGTTTACCAATTGCAGTTTGACTCGTCCCAGCTTTGTGCAGTTGTACAATTTTATCTCTGGTGTGTTTGGGAAGCTCTCTGGTCTTGGTCATGGTGAAGACTGCAGTCTGACAGTTTGAAGGTGTGTGCAGGTTTGAAGGTGTCTCTTATGCATCTAATCAGTTCAAACAGGTGCCATTCATACTGTTAACGAGTGGGGGCCGAAATAATGTTTGTTTTCTAGCTGCCCGATACTTATTGGCCTCCCATTTTCACAAATAAATTGTTTAAAAATCATACAATGTGATTTCCTGGATTTTGCTTGATGTGTACCGATGATGAAAATTACAAACCTCTCATCTTTTTAAATGGGGGAACTTGAACATTTTTACATTGCCCAATACTTATTGGCCTCACTGTATAATCAGAGAGATGGGGGGGAGGGAGGGAGGGAGAGAGAGAGTTGGGGAAAAGGAGGGGGGTAGGGAGCAAGAGAAAGAGAGAGAGAGAGAGAGAGAGACAGACACACACACAGACATAGAAACAGAAATAGACAGCTGGACATATAATCAGATATAGGGAGAGAGGGAGAGAGAGAGAGAGAGAGAGAGACAGGGGGATGCATTTTCTGTTAGCTATAAGCTTATATTATCGAAATTATCTGAAAGACAATAAGCGGGTCTGGAGATGGTCCAGCTGGATAACAGGGATTAACTTGAAACTGTTGAAAAGTGCCACATGTTTGTTACAGATTTTATAAGAAGATAAACGACAAGACCATGACAGATGTCCTCAGTGGAAGAGATGTCTTTTAGCTCCAACTGACAGGTATGCAGACATCCGTGTGTCTTGTTCTGTAGAATACATTAAAAACCACATTGAGCAGTGATGCGTCCATCACAAGAGGCGGAGCCAATGGTTATTACTAATGTTAATCTGAAAAGGAAAATAATGTACTTTTCTGAGCGGAGTGCTCTCAACAACCCAAACAAACATGAAACATCAGGTGAGCCATCACATTATTCATGAGACTAAAGCACGTTCAGCCCTTCGGCGCTTCATCCGATCCAAATACGTTCCAGCTGACCCCAAATCCAATGCATCTGGGAACTGTTTTTGTTTTTAACGGTGGAAATGGATAAGGAGGTATCAATGCTATTTTCTTTCACTACCAAAGAAATGATTTAAAATCGCAACTTGGTGCCTTCCACTGGGGGGCAGTGGAGGAACGGTGGCAAGGTTCTGGATTACCAATCCAAAGATTGGGGGCTCAAACCCCACTGTCAATGGTTGTCACCGTTGTCCCCCCCAGTGCAGCTTTCTGGGTTATCAAAGGCCAGTCACGTCTGTGGTGAGAGGTTCATGTAAAAGAACGACTCATCAAGAGTAGCTGCATAGTCATCAGCACGTGGATGCCTGGCAAGCCATCCGGGTTGTACTCTGCCCTTGCCCAGAGTTGGCTGAGATGGGTGCCAGCCTCCCTGTGACCCATATTAGGATTAAACATTTTAGAATATGAATGAAGGCATCTTGAGGAGTGGCAACCCTGAACCTTTAGCTAAAGGAAGCTAAATGCATTTTTTTTAAATCCTTACAAATCACAAGAATATTGAAAAAGTAAAATCTAAAAGACGGTAGCTTACAGTAAGTCTCATACATATGCAATGAACTAATGCTAGATGATGATTATACTGTACAGTCTTTAGCCTTCCAGTGGTCAACTGGCATTGTACTGTAAATGTCAATTCCATCAGAATATGAAAGTGGAATGTGGCTTCATCTCCCAGGAAAATAAGGCCATGTTGATATCCCTCATCTCATTTGGGCAGCCCCCTCCCCCCACCTTGGAATGCCACTATTTGATTAATTTTTAAGTCAGGAGATGAGGAGTCTGCGTCCCATAGCGTCGACCATATTTCAGCCTGTCAGTGACTGTCAGCAAGGATTCCACCCATTGGAGACAATCGTCAAGTTTTTTAAACCTGTTTCCCAATCTTATACAGTTACACATAATAATCCACTAAACAGTGACTGACGCCAACTATCCGCCATTGTATTGCTGACAGTCTGAGACCTTTGTGGTTGATCACTGGAACGTATGCCAAATGGATTCGATCCCGGACGCGCCCCCAATTGTGTTACATATGGAATTTAGAAGTAAATTGCCCCGTGAAACCAGTAAAGTACGACAGACCACGACATAAACTATATACGATTTAATAATATAAACAAGGTAAGGCAAAATAATACTTACAGCTTAAAGCTAAACCAAAATACAACTTAAACAAAGGGTCCCATAGTCACCAAGAACCTGCAGCAGGTAAAGTTAGAAGAGGTGCACGCGCTGGCGGGGAAAGGCTTGTAATCCTGAGCATCGAAGGAAACAAATGAATGAAATCCTTGCGTTGGCTGTGGGTGAACGTGGACGATAGACTTTGGCAATGAATTCCCAAACAACGAAACTTGGGTGAAGTTTCCATGATCCGCCTTGGATAAGATGAGCCGCCGCGATGAGTTTCCTTAGAGGAACTGCGCACCGAAGAGACTGGAAGAGCCTCGAAGAGCCTGGAAGAGGCTGCACGAGACGGAAAGAGGCTGAAGCCAGTCGGCACCAGGTCCTTAATATAACCTACCCAAAGTTCTGGAAAGTTCCATTCTCGAAATTTCTGAATCACCTGACCCACCACCAGGGTGCATATGCAACCAGGTCCATCTCAAAGTTTCCAGACCCCCTTACAGATGAGTCATACCATGTGACTCTAGTTACAGCCTATCTGAATCTAATTATGTAAATCGTTTACACACTCACATTTATATACATGCCCCGAACATCACATATAGTTATTGTTGGTCTGAGACCATTGGTGACAGTTGCCAACTCCAAAAAAAAAAAAAAAAAAAAAAAATCACAGGCAATTGTAAAAAACAAAACAAAACAAAAAAAACCACCCAAATAAGAACAAGCCTTTAACTGTGGCCCAGACAGCAGATCAGTTGAACCATTGCAGCAGTGAGTGCATCCTTGATGCCGACATGATGTTCCTGGCAAAATGTCCAAAGTTTATTTAGCTCTTAGTAAAAAGATGTTTACAATCACTCACACAAACAAAACCAGAGCCCTCCAACAAGCTCTACTTCCGGACTAAAATGTGGCCATTGCACTGTGATTGGCCTACCAGTCTTTCACTCTGATTGGCCCTCCTCTCTTCAATCATTATATTCTAGATCAGGGGTCACCAACCTTTCAAAATCTGAGAGCTACTGCTTGGGTACCAATTAATGCGAAGGACTACCAGGTTGATACACACTTCTGAAATAACACATTTGCTCAATTTACCTTTAATTATGTTATTATTAATAATCAATGTCTCTCCCCCTCATGCCGGTCCCAAGCCCGGAGAAATGCAGAGGGTTGTGTCAGGAAGGGCATCCGACGTAAAACCAATGCCAAACATTTATGATGCAAATCAGAAGTATTACCCCCATACCGGATCGGTCGAGGCCCGGGTTAACAACGACCGCCATCAGTGCTGTCAATCAACAGGGTGCTGATGGAAATTGGACTACTGTTGGTCAAAGACGTCGAAGAAGGAGAGGTGGGAGGCGTGTCCGTAGGCAGAGAGAGAGGGAAGACATGAAGGTAGTTGGAGTCAGAAAAGAAGATGCGGAGGACAGGGTGAGGTGGAGGCGGATGATTTGCTGTGGCGACCCCTGAAGGGAGCAGCCAAAAGTAAAAGAAGAAGAAGAAGAAGAAGAAGAATGATATTCATCATACGTGAAGATATTGATTTGATTTAAAAAAAAAAAAAAAAAATATATATATATATATATATATATATATATATATCTGCAGCTCAATGGAGAGTGGTGCTATGGAGCCGTGGGTCTGTTCTAAAAACAGCAGTGAACAGGCCCACGCGCGACTCATGTTGTCCTTGCTGGCGACCTGGCGCCTGCGGGCAACATGCTGATGACCCTTGGTCTAGACTTTAATAAAACTCCTCTGTTTAATTAATCCATCTGCAATGATTATTATACAGTCAGTGACATCATATGCCATTTTGTCCCGGTGGGGTTTATTTTGACGCCAACTGATCGGGATCCTGCTATAGCCATCTTCTGTACGCTGAACTCTGGAGCTTTGAAGAGAAGATTAGATGAAATCTTGTATTCGATGGTGAGGTCCTCATGTTTAGGTTATAGAGCTAAAGCTTGATATTTCCTGTAATAGGTCGGTCAAGCAAACCTTCATCATCATCATCATCATCATCATGTTTCCCCTGTAGCGTCGTGGACAACCTTGGGGCGCTTGTGCTGGAATCGGGCACCCAGCTGTCGCAAGAAATCGATCTTCGCATCTATGAAGACTTGATTTCATTACCTTTTAAAGCACTGTTATAGAATCGCTTAAATTAACTCGGAGAAAGAGGTTACGTCACTTCCTAGTCGCCAGTGACTCCGTTGGCTCACTGCCGCAAGGCTGAGCTACCCAGGGTGCCCCTGTCCTAATGATGGAGGTGGAGGCTGGCTTGAGTGTGATAGGCGTTTAGATTTAGCAGGGCTTACAATACGACTGCCTTCGAAGTCTAGCGGATAAATCCGAAAGTTGCGCTTCAACACTCCATGCACCCCAAAAGCAAACCTTGTAAGAGTGGAAAGAAAGAAATTACAGAATCATACACACATACACGCTCTTTAGTGAATATCCTTCTCGTTCAATATTCAAATAAATTATCCAATAATCACCGAGCGCAGTAAAACACGCAATTGCTCTTTTATAGGTACATCAGCAACATTTTAATATAAGAATGGCTTTTAGAGAACATTACTACTGGATAGCGTTTCATTTAAGGATTACATGTCTTTAAATAAAATAAAATATGACTACTTATTCCAAAAATATTCCAAAAGTGCCAAATGGAACCCACGAATCTAGACCAAGCTGTGACCAATGATCAGACCAGATAAATGCATGAGGTTATGGAATGATTCAAGTATGTGTGAAAGGAAATTCCAGCAATTTGCATAAGATGCGTAAGAATGACCAAAAATACAATGTATATATCGACCCAGTTAGACCAGGAAGGCCACAAGCATACCATGGAGCCCTGATCCACCTGAGCTGAATTTCTCTCACAGCATCGCAGGTTACGCCCAGCGGACATGGCAGTTAAGACAGAGGCAGTGCAGATGCTTATGTTTCTCAGGTAAGTGCATATTTTCTTCAAAATTCACCAGAATGATCACAGAATGGCCACGATAGCCTCAACTGCAGCGCTCGCAGATGAACCAGCTCTGTTAGACCCATGTGTAAACTATCATCAAGCCTGCTGTGCCTTTGTTCCTCATTCAATTTCACTTTCAACCGACGATAAGCCCAGGTGAAAGAACAGAAGTCTTGCTTCCCATTTACAAGAGAGTCTCCATAAAACCATCACTCCAACCAGGAGGAACCATCAACCATCACCATCAACCAGGAGGAAAACCAATCAGCACAAAATAAATGATAGGGCGTTTTCCTTACATGTACACAAGGAATACTGCGAGGAGTTAAATATCAATGACGATCTTTTCTCAGCCTAGTACCCACATCCTTGTATCACGATCAAATAACTGCATCAAGAAACTGCGAGAATAATCAGGAAAAATGTAATTATGATAGGAGTGTTTCCTACCAATAGTAATATAATTATACTCAGTGGGGCAGTGGTGGTCTAGTGGTATAGGGCGCTGGATCGCTGATCCAAAGGTTGGGGGTTCGAGTCCCACTCTCCACAAGGTTGTCACTGTCCCCCCCCCCCCAGTGCGGCTAACTGGGTTATCAAAGGCGGGCTAAGTGGACAAAGGTCTGTCACTGTCTATGGTGAGAGGTTCATGTAAAAGAACCATTGCTGACTTTCGTAAAGAGTAGCTGCAAAGTCGTCAGCGTGTTTCTGTCCCTTGTTAAAAAGGGTTGTGACAGGAAGGGTATCCGACGTAAAAAAAAACTCTGCCAAATCAAACGTGCGAATCAGATGATTCACTGTAGCGACTCCCGAGTAAAAGGGAAAAAGCCGAAAGGAAGACAGACAGTAATATAATTATACTCTGGTCTTGCTACTCAGACTAACTGTATTTATCCTTTAGTCCACAGCCAGGTAGGTTAACTGAGCACCAGGGTGGAATGAAACATATAGTTTTTCACAATCAATTCAGAATAGTGTAGAAAAGACGTAACAATACCAGTTATAAACGTATGCAAAATATTAAAAATCTGTAAAAAATTTCTAGGTTCCCCCAACTCACTCGAAATAAGGTATGTCGAGACGATTTTTAGACCACATGAGCACGCGATTGCCAACAAAGGGAATAACTCTAAATAATTAGAACACTCACAGTTCACAGATTTGGTATGATTGGAAAGGTCAGGACTCAGTAGTTTAGTAGAGGAAACTATCGCCAGGTGGCGACAGCATATGGTACAGCATATTATGGCACATTCGACAGATACCGATGCCACACACAGACTGTGGAGAGGGGCATCAAGGTGGTGACTGAGGCATCACAGTCTGTATGTAGAAACAATCAATGAGACGGCTTCATCCGTACAAGACTGGAGTCGAGGGCAAAGAGGCCAGTTTTCGAGACAAAACGAGACTTCAATATGTGACAGTCATATCGACTCATCTGAATATGTGTTGGTTTTATTTTTTGAGACAATATATGTTAACGCTGTGATAAACTGCCTAAAATATATGTTTTTGATAATATAGAAGCAAATTGGATCACTATATCAGAATTAAATATTTTCAGTAGAAATGCCCAAATATGGTGATTTTCATCGCTCTTGACACCTCTCTACATCTTTGTAATGCTATTCCAAGTAAAAAATTATGAAATTTTTAATTTTTCACAAATTTCACTCCACCCTACTGAGCACCTTTGACTGACTTCAGGAGAAGCACTCTAACACACACACACACACACACACACACACACACACACACACACACACACACACACACACACACACACACACACACACACACACACAGACACACACACACACTCACTCACTAGTGAACATCCAGGGACAGGACATTGAGACAGTGGACAGTTTCAAGTACCTGGGTGTTCACCTTAACAATAAACTGGACTGGTCCCACAACACCGACGCCCTGTACAAGAAGGGCCAGAGTCGCCTCCACCTTCTGAGGAAACTCAGGTCCTTCGGAGCATGCAGACCTCTGCTCAGGACATTTTATGACTCTGTGGTAGCCTCTGCAATCCTCTACGCTGCCATCTGCTGGGCCCCGGGCAGCACAGAGCGGGACAGGAAGAGACTGAACAAGCTGGTCAGGAGGGCCAGCTCTGTCCTCGGCTGCCCACTGGACTCTGTGGAGGAGGTGAGTGAGAGGAGGATGGTAGCAAAGCTCACATCCATCCTGTTCAACAGCTCTCACCCACTGCACCAGACTGTAGAGAAGCTGAGTAGCTCCTTCAGTGGACGACTGAGACATCCTCAGTGCAGGAAGGAGCGCTACCGCAGGTTGTTCATTCCCACCGCTATCAGACTGTACAACGCCACTTTGTAACTGTCTGTGAAAATACCGGTTATGTGCAATAAAAACCCCGTGCACTTTATCAACCACATCTACCCCACTGACTGTGAACCATATCAACCCATCTACTCCGCCCTCAGATACATATACACTTTAATATAGGCCAGTCTATAAAGTTGTTCCCTTCTTTTCTTTTATTAATTTATACTATTTATGTATCTATTTATTTATTTACTTATATAATATATGTATGTGTGTATGTTTGTACTTGTATCTATTTTTGCACCCCCTACTGATGGTACCTCAAGAGCCTGTAACAGTGAATTTCTCCATTGTGAGATTAATAAAGCTGTATCTTATCTTATCTTATCTTACCTTTGCCACTGGAGAGAGAAATAGTGGCTCATCGGAGCCTGACTCAGTGTGGAAATCGAATTCACTGATGGAAGACTGGTGGTATTAGGTGTCAGTAAAAGTCATTGTATACAAAACTCAAGGTAATATTTTTAAGGAATAACCTGCTCATCGACCCTACCTGGGTTCTCATTGTTGAGGTGGCTTGGTCTATGGAGCTATAAAAACATCTGTGTTTGATGGTATGGAGATGCATCAGTGCCAAATGCATGGGTGAGTTGAATATGTGTGAAACAACAATTGATACAGACACATGGCCTACTAGCAGTCCATCCGTCTCCTATTGTAAATTTATTGTGAATTATGAAGAGAATAATCAGACAACAGAGACCACAAGCAGATAAAATCCTGCATAAAGCAAGAATGGACAGACATTCAGTAACTAAACCACAACAAGAACAGTCTTTAGTCCCTGAACAATTTTAATGTGTATTTAAAGGAAACAAAGCATAACGCATGCCTCTGTTCCAACTGTTGTTAAAATACTGTAGGCATTAACTTTGTTTATATTTTGAATATTAAAAAAATCTCTTCTTTGTACATTTTGTAAGTTTAATAAATGCTCTCATAAATTAACAATTCAAAGGATTTTGTGTTTTTATACAATTTGGAAAAATTTGCGGACTTGAAAATGAGGTTAGGTGTAAATTGCTTGAGTAACCCTATAAGAGGAAGTTTGGAGTCTACAACATACAGGAAATCCAGCACAAATAAAACAAATAAATAAATAAATAGACACACGTAACTGGTAACCATTACCTCATTATCGTTCATTTTCTGTAACCGCTTAACCCAAACTTAGGGCCACGGGGTGGCAGGTGCCCATCTCAACTGATTCCGGGTGAGGGCAGAGTACACATTGGACAGCACGCCAGGCCATCGCAAGGTGCAAACACACTGACGGCTTTGCAACTACTCTTGTCGAAAGTCACCAATGGTTCCTTTACATGAAGCTCACACCATAACCCAGTTAGCTGCACTGGGGGGACAGTGATAACCCATTGAGAGTGGGACTTGAACCCCAACCTTAGGATCCCGCACTTTTTACCACCAGCACACCACTGTCCACAACCATTACCGATCAGGTCTAATGTGTATTAGGTTCTTAGTCATACTATATCTGATAATGCAGAATGCAGGGCAAAACAAAATTATAAAGGCACTCCATGAAATAAATACAGTGGTAGGTACCTCAATTTACAAAATCAATCCGTTCCGGAAGTGGTTTAGTAACCTGGATTTTTCACAAGTTGAACCGCATTTTACATGTAAAATGTGTGATTCGTTCCAAGACCCCCAATACTAGCCCCTAAACCCTTTAAAGTTATAAAAGTATACCTTTTAAGACCTCCTTCTGCTTCATTATCGTACCGATGGTAGACGGGTTTGGCCGTATTCCTTTGTGATGTCACTGAACTGCATGCCACTAGCCCGCTTCTTCTTTTCACTCACACCCGGAATCACACCGTATGTGTGTGTGTGTGTGTGTGTGTGTGTGTGTGTGTGTGTGTGTGTGTATGCGTGTGTGTGTGTGTGTGTGTGTGTGTGTGTGTGTGTGTGTGTATATGCGTGCGTGCACGTGTTGACCATGTCTTCTTAGCAGAGTCATAAGCTTACAAATGTTTATGCAAGGTTAAAAGCCTGAGTCAAAAAATAAAGTTGCAATGAGCACATTCGAAAAACTCATGAAACAACAGTAACTCTGTCCTTTACACAAAAAGCATTCTGGGTATTATGGAGATGAAGCGCCATAATGACCAATGGGAGGGAGCTGTGTCATCCCTCCTATCCAATGGGAGGCCAGCGGGGCGGGATGTTGGGAGATCAACATGGGAGAGCATGTTGGGAGAGCAACTCACCCATTGTTTGAATTTTTGAGATAGCGCTTTCGTAATGTGAATTTGTTTGATATCAAGAGACTGAAATTTTAGGTAAATGCGTTTCGTAACCTGGATTTTTCATTTGTTGGGGCTTTCGTAAGTTGAGCTTCCATTGTACATTTTTAACCACCAGAAGCGATAATGAAGTCTTTATCACAGTTCTGCTCACATTATAACTCAGACATGCCTAAATTCTGCTCAAATTCCTGTTGTATGAGTAGTGATTATATCAGTTCTGTTCTTTTGGCTCCAGATAGAGTGACAGTTGGGGGAAAGGCAGGAAGGGTGGAGAAAGGTGAGGACATGATATTGGAAGAATCACATACATAAGTGTACATTTCCTTTCGTAGCTTCTGTATTTTGAAAGGTCTGTAAAGTAAAGTTGTTTTGCTTGTGGTGTTTCCATGGTAATGATAACTGTATAACCTGGTATGTAAATAAGAGGTAAACCCTAATACCATAATTACAGAGTACTGTATTAAGTTGTACAGATTAGGAAACAGTGCCTGACATTTTCCGTTTTCTTTGACAGTTGCTCACATTGCTGTTATTTGCATTGGCTCTGAAAATAAACAGACTGTTTACTTAAATATTTTAATGCTTTGTGTTCATAAAAAGGTTAAACTATTTATTGGTTTGTTTATCTGTTTGTTTGTTTGATTATTTATGCTTTTTTGGTTGCTGCCTTTCTTACTTAGTTACCCGCCACCAGACAGTTCTCCCTTATCAGATGACAGCTAACGACTATGGGGGCGAAGGCTATTACTTGCTTCCTGTGAGGCATTTAAAGCAAGCAGACCACTTCAGAGAACGTGCTACCCACCCACTTCCTCATACAATAGCTCAGAGAGGCCCATGATTGGTGTCATTTGTTTACGACAGGGAAGAAAGACTACAGCTTCCCCCATAGACTTATGGACAATTTTGGAATTGGACAGCTGTGGCAACATCAGGATTTTATCACTTGATGATCGTGATGGTCACTGCAGAGTCTAATGCTGTGGAATTCTACATGTAGATGTTGTGGAGATGACAGCTATAGGGCATTGCTACATGCTTGTGAACAAATTGGTACATATATGCATATACAGTTATCCACATAAACATAAAATAGTCCTGGCTTCGAATCCCAGGCTTGGTGAGGAAGTTTGCATGTTCTTCTCGTGCTTGCATGGGTTTCCTCTGGATACTTCAGTTCCCCCCACATTCTAAAGACATGTATATTAGGTGATTAGGTAGTTCCAAATTGTCGCTCTGTGTGTGTGTGTGTGTGTGTGTGTGTGTGTGTGTGTGTGTGTGTGTGTGTGTGTGTGTGTTTATTTTGCTCACCAGTGGTTTGGTGAGCGGGTTAGAATCTACCTACCTTCATCCAGTGTTGTCTGGGAGAGGCTCCAGCCAGGTATGAAAGTAATACAAGATTCTTGCAGGAACTGTACTACTCGGAAATTTTTGAGCATCACGCTAAATATGTGAATAATTCCTGCTTTTTTCAGGCTTTGACTCCTCAATCCTGTGCACATCCTTGATTGCATAATACAGTGGTACCCCACTTTACGAAATTAATCCATTCCAGCACCTTTTTCGTATCCTGCATTTTTCGTAAGTTGAACAGCATTTTACGTGTAAAACGCGTGATTCATTCCAAGGCTCCCAGTACTACCCCCTAAACCCTTTAAAAATTATGAAAGTACAACAATTTTGTATGAAAAATGTATTAAAAGTAAAAGAAAATTATTTTCCTTTTTTTTAAATCTCTCGAACCACCCATGCTTTAAAGTCCGGGGAAACCTCACCCCCACCCTTCTTCATGAGGTCCTTAAATATGGCGGTTGCTTTTTCCGAAATAGTCGTCTCCTTCACTGTCTCCGCTTTTAATGCCTCCTTTTAATGTCTCGTCCTGATCGTATACTCCTTTGCGACTTCACTCAACCGCATCCACTTTCGTATTTTTTTTTATCATCTCCTGTTTTACTTTTATTGATAACGGAGCCCGCTTTTCAGTCTCACCGGGAATCACTTTCTTGGGGCTCATGATTAATAATGGAAAAACAACACTGCAATGAGCACACTCAAAAAACTCACGAAACTCACAAACCAACAGTACAACTCTCCTTCACGTGTGTGTCGAACAATGGGTCGAAGGCACACGAACAGCATTATGGGTACAGTACTGTATTATGGAGATTCAGCTCCCTCCTAGCCAATGGGAGGCCAGCGAGGTGGGGTGTTGGGAGACAACCAATGGGAAAGCAACTCTCGCATTGTTTGAATGTTTGAATGGCGAGTTTGAATTTTTAAGATGGCGCTTTCATAACGTGAACTTGTTTGGTATCCAGAGACAAAAATTTTAGGAAAATGCGAGACCTCCATCCTGTAGAGAGAATACCGGCATCCTGTTCCTGTACACAACATCCTCAGAAAGACCTGGAAATCAAACCACTCAACTGTACAGGAATATAAATATATACACAATACAACTCAAGCACATCATACACACACACACACACACACACACACACACACACACACACACACACACACACACACACACACACACACACACACACACACACTCACACACAAATCATACAGCCTACTGTTGTGTTCTGGTCTGGTAACATTGTCAGCCATTCATTCAACTTGGTCATCATCCCTCTGTCTCTTAAACGTGAAATCAAATTTTCTTTGCACTTCTTTTACATTTACATGCATTAGGATGTGTTTACATCTTGTTCCCTATCAAAAGGATGCATGCAACCTCCAACTGACACCCCCCAGCACTGTATGTGGTCCTTCCATCACCTAGGCAACCAGCCATCCAATGAAAAGAACACATTGTGTTTTCTCTCTTCCATATGTATTCGTTTGTGGAAAGGAGTGGTGCTGCTTGCATAACAGAGCGACAGACAGAATTTTACGATGTGTAAAACCTCACAATTTATTACTTGGGTAGTTTTGTTTTGTTTATTTTGAAAAAATGACGACCCTGTTGTCCACCCCAAAAAGAACAGCATGAGTAGACATTAGATTAACCTTTATGCTACAGTGAGCAACCGTCTACTAGAAGTTGCAACTTCTCATGGTTAGCGTGTACCACAGCCTACAAATTACTGCATAGTGATCCCTCGCTACTTCATGCTTCAGTTTCTGCAGCTTCAGTGCATTGCGAGTTTTTAAAAAATACAGTATTCATCGAAAAATGTGACGAAACAAGGCCAATTATGAAAAACTCCCAAAAAACCCCCCAAAACAAAAAAACAACAACCCAACAAAACTACTTACATTTTTATGTGAGGTGCGCATCTGTGTGCGTGCTTATGTCTGCATGTGTGTATTTATATTTTATTTACATCTTATGCATTATTTTTGAATGTTTAATTGTTATTATAAGCATTTATAGTGTTGAATATGTATTTATTGACATTATATACACATATACATGTACGTATATGTCAGTCGGGGGGGGGTTGATCCTACTTCGTGGAAATTGGCGATCGCGGGGGGGGCGGGGGGGGAGGGGGGAGGTGTCTCGGTCCCCATTAACCGTGGAAAGTGAGGAATCCCTGTATGTGTTCATCCAGCCAGTAAAACTTACTTCAACATGTCGCAGAAGGCAAATTCCGGAGGTGATTTTTATGATTTCATCAATTTTACATTTATTTTGGGTAAAATTTGCTTGAAAGAAGGAAGCCTGTCTGCACTGTATGCACTGTCTGCACTGTATGCACTGTATGCACTGTATGCACGGGTGAAGGTTGCTTTACTGAAGCGTGCCGATAAAAAAGGTTTGTATATTTCTTACCAGCATTGTGTTTCGCTGCGGTCTGATTTACTTTCACTTTTGGTTTCAGCCTAATTGGACAAAGCAGTTAATAGCAAATACATGTTCTTGGTTTGTGGTTAGCACATCCTCCCCACAGCCAGATGGTCCTGGGTTTGAGTCTTAGACTTGGCAAGTTTGTGTGTGGATTTTGCCTGTTCTCCCTGAGCCTGTGTGGGTTCCCCACGGATACTCTGGGTTCTTCAACAGTCCAAATAAATGTACGCACATTAGGCAAATTATCTGTTCAAATTGCCCCTGGGTGTGAGTGTGAATGGCTGTATATATGTTGGCAATATGATGGACCGGTGAGCTGCCAGGATGTACCTCTTCCACCCACAGTCGGTGCAGAGGTGCCGAATAGGAATAGTCAGTACGGCAAATAAATAGATTTCTACTGAAGTACTTTTGAAATGTTTTTAAATTCTTTAACCACTTCATGGCTTTATTTGTGGTGAAGACCAACCACATTTATTTTTCAGTTCTCTCAACATTTTTATTCAACCCCCCCCCCCCCCATGCACCCTAATGAACCTCATTTCTTATTTAATGCCTCTTCACACTTCACACATAAAATATTCACGATTTAAAACAAAAGCATGAATATGTTCTAATAAGGTCAGCTTCAGAGGCTCAACCTAATGGACATGAGTTTGGCCATTGAACATTCCAGCCTCAAAAACCATTGTCTGTCCCTTTCATTAAAGATGCATCAGCAGGCGAAAGGTATCACAATGGACTGCGTTTTCAGTTCAATGTTACTGTCGCTCTTTAGTTTCCTTCTCTGGGGAGCCCACTGTCAGAAAGATCCCTGTTTATATATTTATATATTGAGCACAGAGCTGTAATACTTTGCATTGTCTTAACATACCGACATGCAATTGATATCCTATCAACTCACAAGCGAGATCACCTGTTACTAGTCTTCAGCATGTCTCCTGCTGTATGAATATCGGCATCAGAATACTTTATTTATCCCAGAGGAAATTGTGTATAACAATAAAAATAATATACAGTCAGCCCTCTTCTTACGAAATCCCCAGAATATGAAAAATCCAATATACGAAAAACATTTTCCTACATTTTTTTCTTCTGTATACGAAACAAGTTCTTCTTACGAAAAGCACCAAACGCGCCATTCAAACATTCAAACAATGTGCGAGTTGGTCTCTCATTGGCTGTCTCCCAACATCCCGTCCCGCTGGTCTCCCATTGGCCTTCCACTGGCCAGGAGGAAGCTGAATCTCCATAGAACTGTACCTATAATGCTTGTTTGTCACACGTGTAAAGGAGAGTTGTACTGTTGGCTCATGAGTTTTGTGAGTTTTTTGAGAGTGCTCGTTGCAGCTTATTTTTCATTTTTTAAGTTGTTTAATTCAGTAAATGTTTATTACATGTGGTGCGCTCCGCTGAATGTGGGCAAAACGCGGCTCATCCGGACCTCTGATCCCTCAAGCAAATAAGTGAATATTGAGTACTAAACAAGGATTCAAAGCACACTTACCTGCTCGAGGTATCGGAGGTCCAGATGAGCTCAAATGTCTCAATGAGACATTGTCTCATTGAATGGTCTCAATGAGACCATGTCTCAAAAGCTCCGGCGTCGGCTGCGACGCTGCCCACATTTAACAGAGCGCGCGATGGAGTGCGCCACAAATGTGGTGTACTCCGCCGAGTGTGGGCGGCATCGTGACCGACACCAGAGCCCTCGAGATGGGTTGCGGCTCATCCAGACCTCCGATCCCTCAAGCAAACAAGTGAATGCTGAGTACTAAACAAGTTCAAAGTGCACTTACCTACTTGACAGATCAGAAGTCCGGACAAGCCGCGTTCCGCCCCAAAAGCTCCTGTGTCAGCCACGACACCGCCCACACTCGGCGGAGCGCATCACAAATGTTTAATAATGTTGTTTGATTTGGTAAATAAAAAAATTGGTTAATAAAAAATGTTTAATAATAGTTTCATTAATAAATATGTTAATAAAATGGTTTAGTATGTTAATAAAATGTTTAAATGGTTGAATAAATAATTTTATTTTTTATTTTATTTTCTTTATTTGGGGGTGAGGGTTCTTCAGACTAGCAACCCCCCGGACTTTAAAGCGTCGCATGGGTGGTTCGAGAGATTTAAAAAGGGGAAATAATTTTCTTTTACTTTTAACACATATTTCATACAAAATTGGTGTAATTTTATCATTTTTAAAAGGTTTATGGAGTAGTCTTGGGAGCTTTGGAATGAATCACGTGTTTTACATGTAAAGTGCGCGTCAACTTACAAAAACTCCCGGGAACGAAAAAGGCTCTGGAACAGATTAATTTAAAAAAAACGTAAAATGGATGAACATAAGTCGGGGAGTGTCTGTATATATATATATATATATATATATATATATATATATATATATATATATATATATATATATATATAGTCATCCCTTGAATATCGCGGATAATGTGGACCAGACCTGGCCGCAATATTCGAAAAACCGCGAAGTAGGAACACCCCGCCCCTGCCCCCCCATTTCTGCCATGTTGTCTCATTTCTGTATGTTTTCGCGTCTATACAATATCAAGAAGTGTATATTAAGCGTTACACAGTTATATGCATATGTAAATACTGTAATGTATTAATATTTAAATAGAATTTCTATATAAATACTTTAAGTACTGTACTCACCTCTGACAATACTGTAGCTCTTCTCTGCGGTGCAGGATATTCACAAACATGATACAGTAAGATCACAAAATCACAAAAAAAATCCCGCGGGAATGTGCGAGGCAACAGCGTCAGGCGTCTAAGCCAATCAGCTTGCGAGATTGAGTTGAATGGGCTGGAGGCAATATCGTCACACGTCTAAGCCAATCAGCTTGCAAGATTGAGTTGAGTGGGCGGTCCCTGCCTGAACTGGGGAGGAGGGGCACTTCGTAGCCTGCCTTGGATTCCTGCCTTCCGCTTGCTTACATGTGAGTTTAAGCGTGAATTTTGAATTTTTTATGAATATTTTTATTTTATTTTAGTTTGTATTGAAATACTGCGATGTACCAAGACAGCGATGCTCAAATCACAAAATGGCAAGGGATGACTATATATATATATATATATATATATATATATATGTGTGTGTGTGTGTGTGTGTGTGTGTGAGTATTTTCATTCATTCATTTTTTTGAACTGCTTGATCCTAATTAGGGTCTTGGGGAGACTGGCACCCATCTCAGCTGACTCTGGGCGGGGCAGAGTACACCCTTGACGGCTCTCCAGGCCATCGCAAAGAAAGAAACACGCTGATGGTGATGCAGCTCCTACCTTTTAATGGCCCTTTATATATATTCATTGATTAATTATTTTTCTGAACTGCTTAATCCTGATTAGGGTTGTGGGACGGTTGGAGCCCATGTCAACCGACTCTGGACAAAGGTAGCTAGGTAGCTCGCCAGGCCATCGCAAGGCCACATATATATAGATATGTAAAAAAAAAAAAAAAAAAAAAAAATATATATATATATATATATATATATATATATAGAATATTATGCAAAAGTTTGAGGTGCCTTTTTTAGTGTTAATTTTGCTATAGTTTTTATTTTATAATTTTTATATTACTTAGTCAGAACAAATAAAAAACACTTTGGTTTTCCAAACATTAGTTTTCACTCACAAAATGAAATGTTGACATAAAAAAGTGCAGGATGTGGGATAAAAATCATCATATTGCATGGAAGAGACAAGTTTTCAGATAAAAATATAATGAAGCTGTTGTGATTTACATATCAATATAGAATCGAGTGTGACAGTCAACATTTCCAGGAGAACTGCGGCTGGTTCTGTAAGAGACCCGGTAGATACTGTACTTATAAAACTGCACAAACCGGACCTGATGCTTTTATTTAATTTATTAATGTTCACTGTGCTTTCTAGAATTTTATGTCAAGAACTTTAGTCAAATGTTACTATTAATATGCAGATATAAGACATCTTTGTTTACACCATTCATTTGCATCTGCCTAAAGCCTTCGCCCAGTACTCAGTGTGTGTATGTGTGTGTGTGTGTGTGTGTGTGTGTGAGAGTGAGAGAGAGAGAGAGAGAGAGAGAGCGAGAGAGAGAGAGAGTATGTATATATATATATATATATATATATATATATATATATATATATATATATATATATATATATATATATATATATATGTGTGTGTGTGTGTGTGTGTGTGTGTGTGTGTGTGTGTGTGTGTGTGTCTGTGTTTTGTACTTGTTTGTTTTAACAATTTTATTGTTTTTCGCTGCCAGAAAAAAAGAAGACTCCCTTGAAAAAGATAAACTGTTTAAAGATTAAAAGGCAGATCTTGTGCTTATTCCACTCTTTTGACCCAAAAATGTTGTTCCAGTATTGAATAGACGATGCCAGAGGGTCAAATAGTTCACACTGCTATTGGATAAGAGGCACATGGGGTGGAAAGTTTGTTTTTTTATATACTGTTTCTTGCCAGAGGCCGACTGTATTCCACTATTGGGTTTATACTCTATGTGCTCTGTCTTCATCTGAAAAAAATTCCTAATGGAGAAAATAAACACCTGGACACAACAGTGCAATTAAAGGTAAAATTTATCACCAAAATTAATCAGAGAGACACTGAGCATGATGAAAAAAAGAAAATCCATTCTTCTTCTAAATGCATCAATTTTTCGAGAGAAAAAAAAAAATCCCAATTCATATGTTTATTAAAAATAATAACAGCAATAAAAAACAAATGAACAAACAAACCAAACTTTACAGAATTGCAACCAAATGCAATCTCACTCACTCACACACACACTTATTCGCCAAACCATTGAGTTGCACTTGGGCTGCAGGGAGGCTGGAGCCGATCTCAGCCAATATTGGGGTATGGCAGGGTACACCTTGAACAGCTCACTAGACCTTCACAGGGCCACCTACACACAATTCACACTTATACACAGACACACCCCTAGGGGTAATTTGGAAGAGCCAATTAGCCGAATGTGCATGCCTTTTGTAAAGTAGGAGAAAACCAGATGACCAGGAGGAAACCCACACAAGCACATGCTAGCGCCACACAGAAAAGCCCAAACCTGGGACTTGAACTCAAGACCTGCTAACCACTATGCTGCCTTCAGCTGCAATCTGAGGTCACATAATTATTTGGATGGAGTTAGAATGCATACTGTGAAAAAAAATTAATTTGGGTTTTCACCTGGTCTGTAAAATTAATATATACGAATTTATAGGTTTGTTCTGTTACACCTCAACAAACCCTGAATAGCCTCGAGTTTCTGCCATTCTTGATCTATTCACTGGTTCCACACATTATACAGCACGATGTGTGTGTGTGTGTGTGTGTGTGTGTGTGTGTGTGTGTGTGTGTGTGTGTGTGTGTGTGTGTGCGCGTGCGCATGTGTGTGTGTGTGTGTGTGTGTGTGTGTGCGCATGTGTGTGTGTGTGTGTGTGTGTGTGTGTACCTTTGTGCAAATTTATACACGTGTGTGTGTGTTTCTGCTCTTGCATAAGCCCTGTGGTAGTGCCACAGGAAGTTGAGCGCATCTATTCAAACGGAGCACCCGTTTCTTCACTTCTCTCTCTCTCTCTCCTTCTCTTGCTCTTTTCCTTCTATCCCCTGAACATTTACGATGTGGTTTATAAATGCCTACATCACTAAGAAAAGGAAGAAAAAGAGAGATGCAATGTGTGTGCATGTGTCAGAGAGAGAGCGAGAGCGAGAGAGAGAGAGAGCGAGAGAGAGAGAGAGAGAGAGAGAGAGAGAGAGAGAGAGAGAGAGATGGCAGTCTGATCTGACCTTGTGTTGCCCCTATAACACTTAAGTCTTCATCCACACATACCACAAATCCACACACGAACACACAGGCACCCTGAAACACTTTCACATGCTTCCGCTACTACTGGCAGAAGGTAGGAAGTGGTAATACCTGAACCAGGCCCTCCACTCCACTTTACATACCACACAAACATTCACCTTCATGCAAGATCCTTCATATTTTCTATTTTGCAGTGTGGGGCAGTGGTGGCCCGATGGTAGGGGGCCAGATTACTGATCCCGAGGTCAGGGGTTTAAGCCCACTGTCATTGGCTGGTCAATGCCGCCCCCATCCCCAGTGCAGCAAACAGGGCTATCAAAGACCAATCATGCCTCTCAGGGTCAATGGTGAGAAGCATGTAAAAAAAACATTGCTGACTTTCGTAACGGATGATGGGCAATATGTCCAAGTTGGTGTCCCAGTGCACAAACTGGAAAATGGACCCGTGTCCAAGCGAAAGTTCTAAAAGTCCAGAATTTTTCCATAGCTCCAACTGTTCAGCCCTTTCAAGGTGTGGATGGATTTATTTCGGCTTTTTCCTGTTCTCGAGAGTCGCCACAGCGAATTATCTGATTCGCACATTTGATTTGGCATGTGTTTTTACGTCGGATGCCCTTCCTGTCACAACCCTTTTTAGCAAGTCACAGAAACACGCTGATGACTTTGCAGCTCCTCTTTACGAAAGTCAGCAATGGTTCTTTTACATGCCTCTCACCATAGACAGTGACAGACATGGCTTGCTTTTGATAACCCAGTTAGCTGCGCTGAGGGGGACGGTGACAACCCTGTGGGGACTCGAACCCCCAACCTTAGGATCAGAGATCCTGCCCTTTCGTAGTGTATTATGGCTAAATGTCCTTGAAACATAAACAAAAACATGAAAAGAGACGAAAAAGCTGAGAACTTTGAGCTACGGCGTGCACACGTGCCACTGCAATCTTGGATTAGCTAGCCGAGAAGCACCATTTAGCACATAAGTCCAGTGCCGCCTACTTTGGACTTGCTTGTAATTTGCTTAACATTGAAGAGTGGAAAAGGAATATCACCGGTATGGCATTGTCACAGAAAGAATGTGTATGAGTGAGTCAGCAATGGTGGGGTTTTCTGAAGTTGAATTGGTGGTCAAGACATTGATGCGTCCCTTTGGCCAGGACATGTGATGTGCAGTATAACTAGCAAGGAACAAGATCCCAATATAGAGTGTCATGAGCTTGCTCAGGACATGGGCTGGTGGCGCAAAGGATAACATGTCTGACTACGGAGCAGAAGATTTCGGGTTCAACTCCTGGCTACCTCAAGTCTGTTTATGTGTGTCCCAAGGGGATTGTGATTTGCACCTGCTTTGAGGTGTCCCAGATTAGGTGCCATTGATTAGAACCAGCTGCAGGTGGAACTGGTCTTATTTCAACTTGATGTCTATTGTCTGATGTGGTCTTTGATACGGAAGTATGTGGTGTCATCATAAGATGAGATTTCCTTTTGGTTTTTTCATGTGTGAGGCCTAGAGGGTCACCATACTATACTATAGACACCACACTTTTTGGAATAATGTAAACTAATAATGAAGAATGGGGACAGTGGAGGCCGGGTGTTAGGCTGCCGGATTACTGATCCCAAGGTCGGGGGTTCAGGCCCCACTATCAACAGGTATTCACTGCAGTCCGCCCAGTACAGCTAACTGGGTTGTCAAAGGTCAGCCATGTCTCTTACTGTCTGTAGTGAGAAGTTCATGTAATATTGTAATCTAATTATGATTAAATGTTTCAGAAAATGAATGAATGAATAAATGACTGCATTACTGTGAGTAGGAATGCTCATATAATGTAGAATGGATTAAAAAAGTTTTGATGATGAACAAAGAAAAACTTTTAATTTGTACAATTTAGTTGAAAAGAGAACTGGAACATTTTGTTGGGGGAAGAAAATTATGTGGTTGCCTAGGTTTGCATAACCTTTTATAATTGCGAATGTACCCGTAACTGTGTTCAGAATTAACCAATTATGTACATTCAAGTCCCCCTGACATTAGAGTAACTTTGATTAATCCCAAATAAAGTCTTCTGGTATTTTCTCTGACATTATCTTAGTTTCATCTACCAGTAAAAGCCATGGTCTGCAAAGAGCTTACATCAAAAGATTCTCTTTGTTGAAAGGTACCAGCTACAAAAAACCTCCAAGGCATTAAATATAGCACGGACCACAGTGAAGACACATCACTACAGGCTCCTGATGAGCGAATCGCACCAGTCCGTATCCCAGTCATTTTAAGCAATTGGTGGCCATTTTGTTAGATTTCCAATGACCTTTTCATAAAAACTTTTCAGGCTTTAGTCCCAAGATGCCACTCTGAAAATTTGACAGTGATATGTCAAGCATTTCCTGAGAGTTTTACATGTGAAGCCAAAAAGCGCACACACACACACACACACCAAAACCAACAAACCACAAACTGACAGAAGTGAAAACAACACCAGCTTTCCAATCATGGTTCGTAAACAATGGGGAAAATATGGCACAATACAATAAACTTGATGTCCCTCAAAAATGTACAAAAAGACAAGAAGAATACTTGTCCAGGGGACTACAGGAACCTTGAAGGTGCTGCAGGAATTTCTGTTCTTTATTGTTCGCATACTACATGTGACGACATTCTCATGTGCTCTTCAAATATCTGAGAAGTGCCTTCTCACTAAGAAAAACATCCAAGCCCATATATAATTTGTGAAAATTTAAAGTCTGGAAGTATCCATTACATTCTGATGAGACAAAGGTTAAACTTTATGAGGTATGTTTGTGACATAAACAATGCTGTATATGACCATAAGGACATTATACCCACAGCCAAATATGGTAACGGCAGCAGAACACTGAAGGGCTTTTATAAAGTAGAACTCTACAGGTCCATATTCATGTTAACAGCTAGAGGGCAGTGGTGGTCTAGTGGTATAGGGTGCTGGATTGCTGATCCTAAGGTTGGGGGGTTCAAGTCCCACTCTCCACAAGGTTGTCACTGTCCCCCCCCCCCAGTGCAGCTAACTGGGTTATCAAAGGCGGGCCATGTCTGTCACTGTCTATGGTGAGAGGTTGATGTAAAAGAACCATTGCTGACTTTCGTAAAGAGGAGCTGCAAAGTCGTCAGCGTGTTTCTGTCCCGCGCTAAAGGTTTGTGTAAGGAAGGGCATCCGACGTAAAAACCTCTGCCAGATCAAACGTGCGAATCAGTCACTGTGGCGACCCCTGAAAAAGGGAAAACGCCGAAAGGAAATCTCATCATTCATGTGAGCAGGTCAAGGGTTTTTTTTTCTTTTCTTTTTTTTTTTTTTTTTTTTAAACCCCAACCAAAGGATTAAAGGGATTTTGAATTTTACAGATTTCTCACACAACACCATTCTAGCAAAGGACAAGTTTAAACCGCTCTAGTGGCCCTAGTGTATCATGTCGGTCTGAAATGTCTTGCAAACCGGAACAGGTTTTCTTTTCAAGTGGTCCTTAATTTTGCTTCGTTCTTCATACCAACACTTAAGCGACGTTCACGCAGGAAGCCACGAGTGACACGCGACATCGCCGAGCAAGAGAAGCGAATCGCTTCACTGCTCAGCTTTTGTTGGCTGGGTCCCTGGCAGGTCGACTGTTATGAAATCTTTCTGAGGAAAACTGTGAGCAGCATTGCACTAGTAGTTCCCTACGAGAGCTTTTATTATTGTTGTCTTACATTGTATGTTTATTTCATTTTATATGACAACAGTTAATAACGTTTTATTGATTCATTCATTTTCTGAACCACTTGATCTTTAATTAGGGTCGCGGGGAAGCTGGCGCCCATCTCAAGTGACTCCGGGTGAGGCAGAGTACGCCCTGGACAGCTCACCAGGCCATCGCAGGGCAGACACACACTGATGGCTATTATGCAGCTGCTCTTGATGAAAGTCAGCAATGGTTCTTTTACATGAACCTCTCACCATAGACAGTGAGAGACACGGCCGGCCTTTGATAACCCAGTTAGCTGTACTGGGAGGACAGTGGCAACCCTTTGAGGGTAGGGGCTTGAACCCCAGACCTTAGGATCAGTGATCCAGCACCTTTCCCACCAGGCCACCACTTCCCCAGTTAATAACTTATTATTATTATTATTATTATTATTATTATTATTATTATTACTCTCTCGCAGCAAGTGTGGAACAGATAATTTTGTGCCTCATGAGCAGGGAAGAGTTAAATCTACATAAACTCGCAGGAAATGGTGATGGACCAAAGCGTAAAGTGTATCCAGTGTACCAAAGTGTATCCAGTTATTACCTTTTTAAATTTTCTGTTTGTGTCATAAAGCACCAGATATTCAGACACAGCATTAATTTCATCTTCTGTGGTAATGTGAGCATTTAAACTCATGTTCATTGTTTCTGTAGGGTAACGCTTTAGCCAACTTCGTCTTTGGTGGCATCTGCCAAACAATATCGCTGAATTATGATTGGATGACTGGCAATTGCTTGAATTGCACATTGTGAAAGTTCAGCTCAGTTGAACTCTGTGCCTGCCCACTTCATTTCACTTGAAAGAGACATGCCTCATGCGTCTCTCATCATGAGTATCAGGCGGAATCATTGATTTTGCATGGTTGTTTGTTTGCTCATCCCTCCCTACGTGAATACAGCTTTACTCCTTACCGTAAACACTGAATCCATCCGTATTAATGAAAAGCCACGACTGCCATCGTGACTAATGTTCTCGGCGTGATGAGCAGTGTTACGTTTTTAACAGGTGTAAACCTGAGTTTCGAGTAAGGCATGATCACATGTGCAGCACGATTAGGGCAGAAAAACAACTCCGGGTGCATTCAAGATATGAAACTCGAATTCATCCTTCAGGTTTCAGGTTCATGATCCTGCACAATGGTGCATCAAGGTCTGTTCCACTCTGTTAAGGTCTGCTAAGCTTGACTATACAGAAATATTTTAAGGGTCAGAAATGATCATCATGATTCTGACATGTTCCCAGAAGATCATCAGGATTCTCTCAGTGTGTGGAGACTGTAGACATCCGAGTTCTAAAGTATACCCAAGACTTTACCTCCAAAAAGTTCCTTCAATCTAGAGAACTGTTTTCCACGTGTTCTCTGAGTGGGATTTTTATGGCTTTTTTATTTTCTTTTCTTAACTATTCTCCATAAAGGACAAGAATTTGTGGAACGTCTGGGTAATCCAATCCTTTGAAAACCTTTACTTGGCTGAACTGTGGATTTACAAAGAATCTTCAGAATTACCTTCAGAATACCTTTGCATAGAACTAAGACTTTTTAATGGCACATGGTTGCATCAGCACTAATTTAGGTCTATATAAGACAAACCTTGAGGGGTGTGGCGATGACTTATGTAAGGCACTGAAAGCATATACGTACACAAATGCGTCTCCTTTCTCTATTTCCCTCTCACACACAAACCCAATTAATAATATCGTAACTTAAGGCTAACACCATTTAACCACAGTGCCGAACATACACACAAACACACACACACACATCTAACCACTGTGAAATGCTTTCAGCCGAAAGTTTTAAAGGACAATAGGAGTCTATATTGAGTTATCACATGGAGACCCATCCATTTGACTGTAGGCAGCATTCACCCTACACTGCAAGCATTAGACACGATCCAGACATTCCCATGACCACACTAAAATTATTACGCTGAATCAGCCCATTTCAAAATATATTTTGTTTGAAGAGTCCTGGATGTTCCCCGCACAGATCTCATGTTCTAAGCTCTGATTTTTACTATTCCAAAAATAAATAAATAAATAAATAAAAGTTCCTTACTCTTTTTCACCCAGGATTGATCTCTACAGTAACACATAAAAAAAAAAAAAAAAAAAAAAAAAAAAACTGTTCTGTTCTGTAGAACATCCTGATGGTCCAAGGGACAGTTTTTACGATCACTTATAATGCAAAGTATTCTGCTCAATTTCCTTTGTGTACACATATAATAAATGCTTTGGAATGCTTTGGCTTTTTACAATTTCTACTAATAAACTACCCCCCGGGGCAGTGGTGGTCTAGTGGTCTAGTGGGCGCTGGATCGCTGATCCAAAGGTTGGGGGTTCGAGTCTCACTCTCCACAAGGTTGCCCCTGCCCCCCCCCCACCCCAGGCATGTAAAAGAACCATTGCTGACTTTCGCAAAGAGTAGCTGCAAAGTCGTCAGCGTGTTTTTGTCCCTTGCTAAAAAGGGTTGTGACAGAAAGGGCATCTGACGCAAAAACCTCTGCCAAATCAAACGTGCGAATCAGATGATTCGCTGTGGCGACTCCCGAGTAAAAAGGGAAAAAAGCCGAAAGGAAGAGAGGCAGACTAATAAAATACCCCCATTTCACTAGAGCACAAAAGGCAATGATTGTGGCACGCACTCTATGGAGGAGTTTTGGCATTTTTGTACGTAAAATGGGTCAAAAATCTAAGGAAAATTGTACCCTCGGAACACCTTCGGAACATTCACTGAATGTGCGGAAAATACACGGAAAGACCATGGTACAATGCCGGAATACATGTGTAAAAGCGCTCGGATTACCTTCGGAACCAGTGCGGATTACAAAGGAAGACCTTCGGATAATTCACAGAACGTTCATGGAAAGCAAGGAACACTCGAGGAACGACTACGGCACTACTCTATTTTAGAAGGAAGAGCAACGGAATGATTGCGGAACAGGCAAATTGAAGGCGGAACATTCATGTTCAACACGGAATGACTAAGGAATGACTGAGGAGTGACTGAGGAATACCCGACATAACCACGTTTCCACGAGGAAAAATTGGCAAAGATCTGCTCCTGATTCCGCCTATAAATACGCGGAATGGATCAAGGAAACTCATTCTCTCATTCATACTGTCTGTCTGTCTGTCTTCCTTTCGGCCTTTTCCCTTTTACTCGGGAGTCGCCACAGCGAATCATCTGATTCGCACGTTTGATTTGGCAGAGGTTTTTACGTCGGATGCCCTTCCTGTCACAACCCTTTTTAGCAAGGGACAGAAACACGCTGACGGCTTTGCAGCCTACTCTTTACGAAAGTCAGCAATGGTTCTTTTACATGAACCTCTCACCATAGACAGTGAGAGAGACATGGCCCGCCTTTGATAACCCAGTTAGCTGCACTGGGGGTCTCTCATTCATACTATAACTTTATAATTTATAATATGTTTATAACGTACAATAAATTTAAATTTTAACATATTTTTGTAATTTACCAAATGTTTCTAATGTGCAATATGTTTATAATTTACAATAAATTTAAAATTTAACATGTTGATATGTTTAATATCAATAATGTCAATATGGTCCTTTTATCTGCACCTCAATAAATCATTCCAGACTAAAAACCATGCACACAAGTCCAAACCACAGTGATTATAACTTTAAAACTTTATTACATGAACAGGAAAACAGAAAAAATAACGTGAATGAACTGGAATAATTTATAGTGGAAGTGACTTCCTTGAGTGTTCCCCAAGTCTTCTGTGTTATCCGCAACCATTCCGCAAACAGTCCACATGTATTCCGCAAACCTTCCGTGAGTATTCCGTGGGGATTCTGTGGCCGCTCTTGACCACCCAGAAGAGTGAGGAATGTTCACGGAACGTTCACGGAAGACTTGCGGAATAAAAGGAATGATCACGGAACGTTTGCGGAAAGGACAGAACGTTTGCGGAAGGACTGCGGAAGGTGAAGAAAAACTGTTGGAAAATTTTTCTGTGGACGTGCTTTTGAACATGTTCAAAAGCACATTCGTGGAAGATTTTTGCCTGATGGAAGAGTAGGAATACCTTCGGAATCGTACGGAAGGACATGGAAGATGACGGAATGACTGAGGAACGTTCTAGGATAACTACGGTTTTGCTTCCGCAAGTCTGCTGCGCTCCAGTGAAACGGGGGTAAAAGGCTCATTCAGCAAAACATGTTTCACCCAAATACCCAAATATTTCTGTAGTTCTTCTGGACAATTGGAAAGACAATTGCAAAATACATACAAAAATAAATTGTAAATGCACATTTTCATAAGACTTGACCGCATTTTCGAGCATACAGAGGTACTGCAGTTACTCAAAACTGCAAATCGTGCATCGAACCCCTAGATCAAGCCTACAAAAATACAAACACATTTGCAGCTTTTCACAAACACTTTTTATGATTAATAAAAACATTCCATACAGGCAACAATATCTTTTAAAAAATCAGTTTTCTTTCATCTGCCAAATAAATAAATTAACAAACAAATAGTTCATTACTACTCGTACCAATTATAAAAACAATCTTTACGTTGATGACTTTCTTATTTTTGTGTATAAATTTGAGCCAGAGTTGCTTCTTTGCAGGGAATATTGAAATATTAATGTCCTGCATAAAATAAGAATGTGAAGATGATGGAAATAACAGGATGGGGAGAAGAGGAAGCGTCAGATTAGATCCAGACCACTTTGTTTTCTCATGTGGTCAACAATGGTTTGAACACCAGAACAACTAAGCAATGAGGATTAATGATGTATTTGATCGTCATTGATGTCAAAGCAACATGTTTTCTACACGTTGTACCTTATTACATGAAAATATGGCAACAGAAAAATTGTATGTTTTTCAAAATGTGTCGGAAGAGGAAACCCATATTCTGGTATCAAGAGTATTCTCAAAATCAAGAGTATTATCCGAACTGTAAACACAAAGGACACTTACACGTTCATCTTTGATCATACCCTCCATTAGTGGGCTGCAAACCCTGATTGAAGAAGGAGGAACATCGTGGAATGAATATCATTTGCACGTGTGCTTGGGTGGTGAACTATATCTGGATGCAACATGCATGGTGATAACCAATAATCTTTCCCACTTTGTCCTTGAACTAAGGCATTCCAGTAGGAGGCTTGTGTTATAACAAGGGTTACAAGCTAATCAAAGTTGACTTCCATGACTCATCACATTCTTTCCCCTGTTATTGTCTTTTGATCAGATGTAAGACAGACTCCTGGTCAATCACATAGACCAAATGGTGAGGGGTTCTTGCAATAGCTTCTCTGCATGAAATCATAAATTATACATATAGTATAAGCCCTTAACTATTTTCTACATTTCTGCATAAATATGACCAAAAACATCATCTGCTTTTCACACAAGTTCTAATAGTCAGTGAAGTTAATTAAACGAACAACATATTCTAGTTGAACTCATATTGAGGAAAATTATTCAGTATTATGCCTCTCATTCATTTTCTGAACTGCTTAATCCTAATTTGTGGTTGCAGGGAGGTTGGCGCCCATCTTGGTCAACTCTGGGCAAGGGCAGTGTACATTCTGGTCAGTTTTTCAGGCTATTACAGGGCAGAAATACGCTGATGGTTATGCAGCTACTCTTGACAAGTCATCAATGGTTCTTTTTGTGGTCTGTCCAGACAATGAAGGGGTGGGAAGCTCCTTCCAACCAATCCTGCCACTCTTGGAGTACCAGGAACACTGCCAGCAACTCATAGTTTCCCACATTGTAATTTTGTTCTGCCGGGGTCAGGCGAATTCAAGTTCCGAATTTGTCCTTCATTATGTACAGTAACCACAGGAAATGTACACTGCTGTTAGAAGTACATCGTTTTAAACAAAAATAAATCATGTCAGATTTGTTTTAAACAATAAAATTCAAATGAAAACATTGAGTGGGAAAAAAAAAGTACAGTAGCCCTGTGTAATGGAGCTGGTATTGTAGTGTTAAGGGTTCTGCGCTCATGATCGGGAGGTTCAGTTCATTTTCTGTAACCGCTTCATCCTAATTAGGGTCACGGGGAGGCTGGTGCCCATCCCAGCCAACTCAGGGCGAGGGCAGAGTACACCCTGGATAGCTCGCCAGGCCATCGCAGGGCGGAAACACGCTGACGACTTTGCAGCCTACTCTTGTTGAAAGTCAGCAATGGTTCTTTTACATGCCTCGCACCATAGACAGTGAGAGACACGGCCAGCCTTTGATAACCCAATTAGCTGCACTGGGAGGACAGTGACAACCTTGTGGAGAGTGGGACTCGAACCCCCCAACCTTTGGATCAGCTATCCGGTGCCTTATACCACTAGACCACCACTGCCCCTGATTGGGAGGTTGTGTGTTCAAATTCCAGTTAGACCCTCACTGTGCTAAGACCCCTGGACAAGGTCATAACCACAAGTGTGCCTCTGTTCATCCAGCGGTGTAAATGGGTTCCAGTAAAAATATACTAGAAGGTAACCATCTATTGTCCCATTAAAGGAAGGCTTCACTTAAAGTCACAGAAAATAAAAGTGCATCTAACATGAAGAATATGTCTTTAATTGCTTACCACAACAAAATCTCCGTAAAATGAGCCCAGCGGGCATAGAAAATTCGACTTTTATTACTCCTATCATGCAGCTTCGTAGTATCCGCCATTTTCTACAAGTCACGTGATCAAAACAAGGTCAGTGACGTCAGTGGTGCTCAATCCGCCATACACTCGGTTTGTACACGGACGAATACACATGTGCCTTTGACATTCTGCCCCTTTTTTTATTCACAAAATGGCCCAGAATCATGAGAATACCGATTCAGATTCTGAGATCAGAGATGAAGAACTTGTTAACCTGATGTTGAATGCAAATGTGGACGAAGACCAGTCAGAGGAATTTCAGCCGTATCGCTTTCAACCCCGCAGACGACAATAGGAGCGCGCAGACAGGATGGGAGGTGATGAACCGCAGCAACCGGCGGCCCAAGATGATGCAGGTCATGAGCAGGGTGACTCAGGGATTTTCCTGAGGGACATCAATTTAGGGGCAAGGGTTGGGCAACCTGCTGATCAGTGGTGAACTTGTAATGGCCCCTGTGAATATATGAGATGCCCACTGATGAATTTCTGTTGTCATGAGCTGGAAGAGCTGCACGAACGATTATTGCATGATGACCTGGATTGTATCCTCAAGCACATGGACTTTAATATGGTGGTGTTAAACTCAGTTATCTTGCGTACAGCTTTGGTTGCTATGAAGGACGTCAAGAGAAGAAGCCTGGAAGAACCCATTCAGAACAAGTAAGCCTCCTTATGGGTGTGGCTGCATTTAGCCCTATCCACACCATGTACACTGCAGTTCGCCTACATGGCTTGTATCACTGTTTGTCAAAACAGGACAACAATAGTAGGGATGTCATTGACAATCGGAATATCGCCGATATAATTATGACGCTCGATAATCGATACCTATAAAAGGGATATCGATACTTCTAACGTTATAGCTGTTAACGTATATTCCTGTGTTCATGACAACGTCTGTAGTAAATGCCATTTTCAATGACACCCCGAGTAAATTGTACGTCCCGCCTCTCTGTATGGTAAATGGTACGTCCCTGCTTCTTGTATGCCATCAGAGCACGTGTTCTCAACAGCACGGAACATTTTGAACAAGAAAAGACACTTATCACCGGATAATGCAGATATGTGCATCTTCTGAATTTATACATCTATTTTTGATTCCACGTCATTGTGACACGCGGCGGAGAGCCAATCCTTTCTGTACTCCACTGTGTGGGTGGGTATGATAGCTTCAAACTCCAATTTTATTGGATTATAACAACAGCCACAGACTGCGCGTGTTGTTTGAGTAAAGAGATAAATTTCCCTCGTTTTGATCGGCTCATTTCCACGAAGCCAAGCACAGCTAGCAAGCAAACACAAAAGGACAGACATGGAAAAAACTTCAACCCACAGAGCAGCTGATTGCCAAAACTTGGGATGTGCTTCCTGTCACATAAACACATAAACACTGCAAAGAAACAGCACCACTGATGCAATGTTTGCTTTGAGGATGTTAATAGAGAAGTACAGAGAAGGTCAGAGGGAACTGCATTGTGCCTTTGTGGATCTGGAAAAAGCATATGACAGGGTGCCAAGAGAAGAACTGTGGTATTGCATGAGGAAGTTTGGAGTGGCAGAGAAGTATATCAGAGTGGTGCAGGACATGTATGAGAAATGTAAGACAGTGGTGAGGTGTGCTGTCAGCATGACCGACAACTTCAAGGTGGAGGTGGGACTGCATCAAGGATCAGCTCTGAGCCCCTTCTTATTTGCTATGGTGATGGACAGGTTGAAAGATGAGGTTAGGCCAGAATCTCCAGGGACTATGATGTTTGAAGATGACATTGTGCTCTGTAGTGAGAGCAGAGAACAAGTGGAGGAAAATGTAGAGAGGTGGAGGTATGCCCTGGAAAGGAGAGGAATGAAGGTTAGCCTCAGAAAATCAGAATACATGTGTGTGAATGAGAAGGACCCAAGAGGAACGGTGAGGTTACAGGGAGCAGAGATAACGAAGGTGGAGGATTAAAGTACTTAGGCTCAACAATCCAGAGCAATGGAGAGTGTGGAAAAGAGGTGAAGAAGCGTGTTCAGGCAGGTTGGATTGGTTGGAGAAAAGTATCCTGTGTGATGTGTGATAAGAGAGTGTCAGCAAGAATGAAAGGAAAAGTGTACCAGACGGTGGTGAGGCCAGCGATGTTGCATGGTTTAGAAACAGTGGCGCTGGGGAAAAGACAGGAGGCAGAGCTGGAGGTAGCGGAGATGAAAATGTTGAGGTTCTCATTGGGAGTAACGAGGATGGATAGGATCAGAAATGAGTACATCAGCGGGACAGCACATGTAAGAGGTTTTGGAGACAAAGTCAGAGAGGCTAGATTGAGATGGTTTGGACATGTACAGAGGAGGGATAGTGAGTATATTGGTAGTAGGATGCTGAGGTTGGAACCTGGGCTGCGCCCGCGGAATATAAATTTTCTTCGGTTAATTGCTTCTAAATTCTGGAATGTGATTACTTTTCTTTGTCATGGTTCGTAAGTATGCTGTACTTGGTCAATTATTTCATCTGAGATAGTGAAAGAAATGGGTTTTAATGACCGAAGTATCCTTTTAAGGAGGAGTTGAACTCCTGGAAGCTTTACACTACAGAAACCGGGAATAAGCATTGGCCTGATGAGGCACTAGGCTCAGGCTTAAAAAGCCCAACAGACTACCTCACCCTGTTTTATTTGTATGCACAACCTATAAATAATATTTTGTTACTGCACCATTTACTTTATAATACAGCACTTAGTCTGAAGAGTTTTCTGACTTAGTACATCTTAATTTAGCTATTTTATTTGCAGAAATGCCCACAGCACCTCTTCAAGTCATTTCACCAAGTTTTGATTTAAAGTATAAGCTCTGACTGGGCGATTGTTAAATGTTGATCTCCTTCTGATGCTGCTGTTTTGTTGACTTGTATTTGTGCTCTCGGTCATCGTACTGAAAAAGCAGTTTGTTCTAAAAGAGGCCTGCAGGTTTTGAAAAGAAAAGGGTTGTAAATTGGAGCTGCAGTTTCTTAAATTCTAAAAGTTAAAAAAAAAAAAAAAAAAAAAAAAAAACTGTTAAGAATGCAAGAGATTTTAAGGATTTTCAACTTCTGTCTCATTTTGGTCAAAAGTAATTGAACATGAAATTCAAAAGATTCCGTCAAGTAATTGATTAAAAAGATGATTGGAGTGTTTTTTAAAGACTCGTGTCATAAAGCACCTACATTAATAACACCATTTAATTAACTAAATGAAGGTTTAAAAGGAAACATCAAAAGTCGAAGATCAGAGTCCTCTGTCATAAACAGAAAGTAGCCTGATTTCTGCTAGGCGGCGTTACGCGGGTTACAACGTAAGATTTCTGTACGACCGAGGGAAATCTGGGTAAGTTTTTTGTTATTAGCAGTGACATAACATTATGTGATTTACTTGTCACCTGTGGGCTCCAAGCACTTTAGGGGAGGTGCGAGATGGTGGTGGTGGTGGTGGGCAACTAATCAGTAAACAAAAAAGATATTAGCTAATTAAGCTACATGAGCGGAAATGGATCAATTTTCAAATCTGGTAAAAGAAAGGGACATGTGATGGTGATTATTTAAAGTTTGGATTTTGATGGATTGGTGAAGCAGATCTTAACACGTTTTCCTCACGACAAGGAGGTTCTAGATTCCTGGGCTCAAACAGCGGATGGTTCTGCGGAATGTGGAGTTTTCGTGTTCTCACTGTGTTTGTGTGGACTTCCTCTGGGTACTCTGGTTTCCTCCCACAGTCCAGAGACATGCAGATTAGACTAATTACTTTTTACAGATTGTCATCTATTACTTCCCTAGCCTGGTCATTCAAAAGACATTAAGTTAACTTCAAAATTCCTTTTTATGCTCTTTTGAAAATACTCACGAATCCAACATGTGTTTTTGGTGATTGGAAATGCCAAAGATTTATTTCTGAGTCAGATTAATGACAAGTTTTATCAGAACAAAATAAAAATGACTAGTTATACTTTTGAGACTGCTACAAAAATAATTCTTACAATATGTATGGAGGACTTTGGATGATAAGCTGTCTTGATCTTACACCATCATACTCTCTTTTAAGATTATTTCCAGAACATTCTACAGTGTGATCAGTTGTGGCCTGGTGCTGGATCACTGATCCCAAGGCTTGGGGTTCAAGCCCCACTATCAACAGGTTGCCACTGTCCCTCCAGTGCACTAACTGGGTTATCAAAGGCTGGCCGTGTCTCTCACTGTCTATGATGACAGGTTCATGTAAAAAAAAAGACCCACTGCAGACTTTTAGCAAGAGCAGCTCCATAGCCGTCAGCATGTTTCTACCCTGCGATGGCCTGGCGAGCTCTTCAGGGTGTACTCTATCCTCTCCCAGAGTAAGCTGAGATGGGCACCAGCCTCCCCGTGACCCTAGTTAGGATTAAGCGGTTCAGAAAATGAATGAATGAATGAATATTCTACAGTGGTTCCAAAACATTGTAGCACATTTTCCCGCACAGTGCTGGTGATTCAGAATTGCGTGAGTTTCTGTATTTATCAAATTTTGTTTATTGTGAATTTAAGCCTTCCGACAATCCATCGCCCAATCGAGTGAACAATGCAATGTGTGAGCACTTGTAAGTCCTATTCACCTTCAGATATGTAAGCAAATGTTTCTGTTTTTCACTTGAATTTTACTTCATTAATTTATTGTATTACGGATAGGAACATTTATTTTGGTTACATTTACATTATAAAAGCTTGCAGCACCATGCATCCTATAATTAAAAGCTCTACCTCTTACACATGTGTATCCTGCTCCTTTGACATATCTGTGCATGTTTGAATCTGTGTATATAGGTGAATATATGTATAGTCTTTAAATGTGTGAGCATGTGAACAGATATATAGGTGTGGCAGCACAGTGGAGTACTGGTTAGCACGTCTACCTTACAGCAAGAAGGCCTGGTTTTGATTCCCAGCTTAGGCTTTTCAGTGTGGAGTTTCCATGTTGTACACGTTCTTGTGTGAGTTTCCTCCAAGTATTCTGGTTTCCTCCCACAGTCCAAAAATATGCACAGTAAGCTGATTGACTGTTCCAACTTGCCCCAGGTGTGAGTGTGAGTATGGATGGTTGGGTGCGGCACTGTGATGGCCTGGTAAGCTGTCCAGGGTGTATCACACCTATTTACACATTTGCAGAATGGTGCATGATATACACTGGGTAAGAGGTAGAGCTTTTAATTCTTCTTCTTCTTCTTTTACTTTCGGCTGCTCCCTTCAGGGGTCGCCACAGCAAATCATCCGCCTCCACCTCACCCTGTCCTCCGCATCTTCTTTTCTGACTCCAACGACCTTCATGTCTTCAGGTAGAGCTTTTGTCAGGTAGAGCTTTTAATTATAAGGTGCTAAAATATTATGATGTTTGAGACCTGCTGTAAACATGAGTATTGTACTGTACAGGAGGATGACCTGAATGATGTTTATTCAGTCAGTGTGTGTGATAGTGGTTGTGGTAGTGGTGGTGGTGGTGTTGGTGGTTGCATGTTTAATAGCTTGTGGCTAAAAGCTGTTCTTGAGTTGACAGCAGTAGGTGTAGGTCAGGAGGCTCTTGATGGCAGAGCAGTAAAACTTCGTCAGTAGGGGTTGGGCTAGACGGCCTTGTCGGAGCTTCCTGAGGCAGTACATCCTTTATTGTGCTTTCCCCCACTTGGTGGGAGACGTTTGTGGTCCAGGTGAAGTCAGCAGAGAAGTAGACTCCAAGAAACTTGAAGTAGTCTATCCTCTCTACCTCCTCTCCATCAATGTAGATGGCAGAGTGCTTACTTTTTTGACCTCCTGAAGTCCATTATAATCTCCTTAGTTTTGGATGGGTTAATTTCCATATTGTTGTCGTATCACAGCAGATGCCAGGCCTCCTTCCTGTAGGCTGACTCATTGTTATCCGTAATCAGATCTATGATTATATGGTGCCGTCGGTGAATTTGGCTATGGTGTTTCTGGTGTGAGTGGGGAACAGTCGTGTGTGAAAAAGGAGAAGAGGAGGGGGTTAAGAACACATCCCTGTGGTGTGCCGGTGTCCAGGATAAGAGTGGAAGAAATCTGTTCACTTATCCTGATGTTCTGAGGTCTGTTGCTGGGAAAGTTCGGTATTCAGGTGCACAGTGAGCTTCCCAGGCCCGGATTACCCAACTACTAAACCAGTTTATTTGGTTTGGCTGTGTTAAAAGCGGAGCTGAAGTTTATAAACAGCATCCTCACATAAGAGTTGCTGCTGTCCAGGTACATGTATAACTTAATGTAATTCCTTAGTTGTCTTTGGTACACTTTTTTTTTTAATAATTACTGCTAAACAAAGCGCTGCCATATAATTGAATAGATTTTTTTTTTTGGGGGGGGGATTCACTTTGTTGAATTTCTAGATGGCAGGATCATTGTCATGCTATAAAAATGAAAAAAAAAAAAACTATGAAAATCTCATTTTAGTTTACTCTACGGGCATGTGATTGACTGGCAAGCTGTTGAGAATATATTCTGCCTTAAGCCAGTTGGTTCCAGCTTCCATCAACCATCGTAGTATTGAATTAAAATTTATGTGTCCAATGAGTTACCATAAAAAAAAAAAATAAAATAAAAAATAAAATAAATAAACTCTGAATGAGTTTTAAAAGATAATGTTTGCTGGTTTGATTTGCAATTACTAGACCCACCTCTGCCATGCTTAAAAAATAGGCGATGTAAAAATATATATATATTTTTTTCAATGGACAACACTGAAATAAATAATACTACAGTGGTACCTCACTTTATGAAATTAATCTGTTCCAGCGCTTTTTTAGTAACCTGCATTTTTTGTAAATTGAACTACATTTTACATGTAAAACGTGTGATTCGTTCCAAGGCCCCTCAATTCCTTACACCCTTTAAAAGTTATAAAAGGATACTTTTTAAGATCTCCTTCTGCTTCAATATCGTACCGATGGTAGATGGATTTGGCCATATTCCTTTGTGATATCACTCGAGCCCGTTTCTTCTCACTTTCCCACCGGAAATCACACGCGCGCATGTGTGTGTGTGTGTGTGTGTGTGTGTGTGTGTGTGTGTGTGTGTTTGTGTGCGTGTGTGTTGACCATGTCTTCTTAGCAGAGGTATAATCTTCCAAATGTTTATGGAAGGTTAAAAGCCTGAGTCAAGAAATAAAGCATGAAACAACAGTAACTCTGTCCTTTACATGAAAGCATAATGAGAGATGCAGCTCCATAATAGCCAATGGGAGGGAGCTGCGTCATGCCTCCTAGCCAATGGGAGGTCAACGGGGCGGGATGTTGGGAGGTAGCCAATAAGAGGCAGCTGCGTCATCCCTCCTAGCCAATGGGAGGCCAGTGGGGTGGGGTGTTGGGAGATAGCCAATAAGAGGGAGCTGCATCATCACTCCTAGCCAATGGGAAGCCAGCGGGGCGGGATGTTAGGAGATAGGCAATGGGAGGTAGCTGCGGCATCCCTCCGAGCCAATGGGAGTCCAGCGGGGCGAGATGTTTTAACGTCATTGATGGGAGAGCAGCTCGTGCATTGTTTGAATGGCCCGTTTTAATTTTTGAATGGCGTGTTTGAATTTTTAAGATGGCGCTTTCGTAACCTGAACTTGTTTCGTATCCAGAGACAAACCTTTTAGGAAAATGCATTTTGTAACCTGCATTTTTCATTTGGTGAGACTTTCGTAACGTGTATTTGCGTACCACTGTATTTAGAGGCAGCTTATCTTTCAGCAGATGCTTGTTAGAGATACCATACCAACCAAATCACACGTTTTCGGTGTAAAGTATACTAATAAAACATATCCTATATTTAAATTCAGTGCAGTAGCAAAAGATAAGTAAAAACAGAGCAGCCCCTGAAGCATGAAAACCAATAATATCTTGGTAACCATGAAGACTTTTTGTGTTTTCCCATGACAAATTCCAAAACATTAAACAGAAAAATTCAGAGAGTTATTCAATGACAAGTTGATATCTATTTTCTAGAGAGTTTTATAACCACATGAGGGCCCTTTACCACAGCCCACAGAAAGAATTAACTTCACTGATCTTCCTCTTAAAATCATTACATTGTGTAATAGAGCTGGTCTCCATCTATCACCTTTTTCTCCACTAAGAAAATGTTTATGCGCCTGATTCTCTGCAGTGCCGTCCCTGCTGGTGATCTCAAAGATATTTTCCAGTTGACGCAAGCTTGTTGAGAAACAAGGAGGTATTATGTCTAACATTCCAATTCACAAATTACTTCATGATGCACAAACCTACATCAGATAAATATAGAAGTATCCATTAGATTCTCTTTTCCCAGTCTGAAGCTCTACATCTCGTTGAGGATCTTAGCTGTTGTGTCTCTAAATGATGCCCACCTATGTGAGATGACTGCCAGGCTGAGTGGAATGCTAACCAGACAGGTCTGGACAACAGTTGCCGAACCTCTTATCTGGAATGAGCTACAAAGACAACATTGCCCCAAAAACACGAAAAGATAGAAGTAGGGAGACAAATGATGAAGAGAGATAATGAACTAAGCTGCAGCTCACCTTCCTGAATCAGTGGTTGCTCTTTCCAGGATACCGGATTCTTCTGATTTCTAGAATACACTGCTTTGATCTTTAAGACTATTGCACATTCTTGCCATAGGCTCATATGAAACACATTGTTTTTTTTATGTTTATTTAATATATCTTTGAAGAGAATGGATTTCACTGTCATCTCAGTTTACTATATATATTTTTTTAAGTGAAATGAAAGGAAAACCATCCAGTCTCTCCTGTTACACTGAATAGAAAATATATACAGTGGTAGCTCGTCTAACGAGTGTCCCTCATAACGAATTCTCCATGATACGAGCGTCAAACCCACCAAAAATCTGCTCCATCTAACAAGCAAAAATTCACTTTATGAGCTCTCCTCGAAATGGCTTTTCTGGGCCGATTAGCCTCGTATTCTTCAGTGTGCATTCCTGCAAGCTCCAAGAATGCCTTGTGCAGTGCTTCTCAATTATTTTCTGTGATGCCCCCAATAGGAAGAGAAAAAACATTTCACCCCCCCCCCCACCAGTGCCCCGCGCATGACTATAAATAGTGAATACTGCACTTCATATTGTTTGCTTGGTGCTTTTTTCCTACACCATACCGCAATAATGAGCGCACTACTGCCAACTACTGCACTTGTTTACACTTAATTCCAGTACAGTATAGTAAAAAAGCATGTTCCCCACGGTCATACCCCCCCCTGGAATCACACCGTGTCCTTCACTATTTGAAAAGCACTGGCCATGTTGGAGCTCACAATGACCCTTTCCTCGCTGGCATTCGTAGTGTGCACACGCACAAAATTATCCTCCCCATCCTCCTCCTCTGTTACGCACCACCTCCTGTCTGCCCAGTGACATCTTTGCCACAGTCGATGATCGGAAGGGTTAGTTGACCTATTGTTTATTCTAGTTTTATTATTATTGATTATTAATTATTCGTTCATTCATTCATTCATTGTCTTCCGCTTCTTCCGGGGTTGGGTCGCGTTGGCAGCAACCTAAGCAAAGAGGCCCAGACATCCCTCTCCTCAGTCACTTCCTCCAGCTATTCCATAGTCCCTCCAGTGTGTATAGAGTATATAGACATAGTCCCTCCAGCGTGTTCTAGGTCAACCCCAGGGTCTCTTCCCTGTCGGACATGCCTGAAACACCACACCAGGAAGGGGTTTTTGGAGGCATTCTAACCAGGTGCCTGAGCCATCTCAACTGGCCCCTCTCAATGCGGAGGCGCAGAGGATCTACTCCGAGCTCTTTCTGGATGGTAGAGCTTCTCACGTTATCTCTAATTAATTAATTAATTAATTAATTAATTAATTACTATTAATGTACATATATTATTATTATGCAATATTTATTGTTTTTACATGTTTATTTTTAATATATTAGGTCAAATCTAAGTGTTTGTTGCAGGTTATATGAGTTTGGGAGGGGGTTGGAACAGAGTAACTGGTTTTCTGTTATTTCTTATGGGAATAATTGTTTCATCTAACGAACTTTTCGGCTTACGAGTTCGTCCTTGGAACGGATTATATTCATCAGCTGAGCTATATCTTTTTCTTACCCACTAGATTACTAGATTATTAGATTACATACTTAATGCTTTGAAATTGCAATCTAGTGAAACCCATTTAAATGGATGCCATTTGTTGCCAATGTTACTCTTGTGTGTTGCACAAATTGATGTGAAATTGGCACAAAATAGCAAAAATAACATTATACAGTTATCAACTCGCAAATCAGATATACACTAGTGGACTTCTAAATAAAATAAAACCAGGCACAGATATGCATTGTACTACATTACACGTACATACAGTAGACAAGCGTCTGCTAATACACAACGGATATTATATACCGCAGTCAGTTCTAATACAAACATTTTCTTGTGAACAGCTTCTTCCACATCTGTTGCGTTCCACTTTTTGAACGACAGCGGTGCCTCCTCATTACTCATTTTTCCACGAAGAAGTTTTCATGAAGCATATCGACATAATATTGACAGGAACAAGCTTTTAATACATTTGTGTTTAATTACCTTTTAAGATAAATATATACAAAACGTATAAAATGTGCATCAAATAGTTTTTGCAAACACTATTCCCTTGTACTGTGGTTGGAGATACTTATGAAACACATGATGATAATCATGAATTGGTGAATCCAGATGGAACATTTTACTATGTGGAGGATTCAATTCACTGATTTTTTTTTGTCCAAAGCAACTGCCAAAGCTTTGCTCACAAAAACAGCCACATTCCTTTTTTCTCAGCGTCAGTCACGCTTTTGAACACATTTAAATTATTATTATTATTTTTGTTGTTAAAAGGGTCATGTGATTTCCAGAACTATCAATCATGAGGTGTTCAACAGACCAGGGTTAAAGAATCCCTGATAATTTTGTCATACAAGATAGTATCACACACACACACACACACACACACACACACACACACACACACACACACACACACACACACACACACACACACACACACACTTACTACACAGTCATCCTTTCATTCATTCATTTTCTGAACCACTTAATCCTAATTAGGGTCACGGGGAGGCTGTCATCCATCTCAGCCGACTCCGGGCAAGGGTGGGGTACACCCTGGACAGCTTGCCAGGCCATCACAGGGTTAATTCCCAATCAGATTTATGAAATAGATTCAATTTTCCTCACCACTTTAACCTCGGTTGTGTGGAGACTGGTGCTCACCTAATTGAATTGTGGGTGAATGCGACCCCATGTGTAGCAGCCTCATCTTAGCCTGAACAGCTCGCCAGAGCATTTCCGAGCAACATATCCATAACCATTCACACTTACACTCACACCTAGGGGCAACTGAAAATATCTAAATAGTTTAATCTACATATCTTTGGACTGTGGGAGGAAACCAGAGCACCCACAGGACTAAAAAACTAAATGCCACCGGCTTCCTACCAACCGCGGCGCTATGTACAAGGGAATGGATATACAAACTGATTTTAGAATATGGCAGATTTCCTTTCGGCTTTTTCCCTTTATCCGGATGCCCTTCATGACACAACCCTTTAGCAAGAGACAGAAACATGCTGACGGCGATGCAGTTCCTGAAAGACAGCAATGGTTCTTATACATGAACCTCTCACCATAGACAGTGCGAGACATGGCCCAGCTTGGATAACCCAGTTAGCTGCACTGTGGGGGACAGTGACAACCTTGTGGAGAGTGGGACTCGAACGCCCAACCTTAGGATCAGCAATCCAGCACCCTATACCACTAGACCTTCTTCTTCTTTTCCTTTCGGCTGTTCCCTTCAGGGGTCGCAACAGCGAATCATCTGCCTCCATGTCACCCTATCCTCTGCATCTTCTTCTCTTACTCCAACTGCCTTCATGTCCTCCTTCACCACATCCATAAATCTTCTCTTTGGTCTTCCTCCAGGCCTTCTGCCTGGTAGTTCCAACCTCAGCCTCCTACTACCAATATACTCACTATCCCTCCTCTGTACATGTCCAAACCATCTCAATCTAGCCTCTCTGACTTTGTCTCCAAAGCATCTTACATGTGCTGTCCCTCTGATGTGCTCATTCCTGATCCTATCCATCCTCGTTACTCCCAAAGAGAACCTCAACATTTTCATCTCTGCTACCTCCAGCTCTGCCTCCTGTCTTTTCCCCAGGGCCACTGTTTCTAACCCATACAACATCGCTGGCCTCAACACCGTCTTGTACACTTTTCCTTTCATTCTTGCTGATACCCTCCTATCACACATCACACCGGATACTTTTCCCCAAATATTCCAACCTGCCTGCACACGCTTCTTCACCTCTACACGCTTCTTCACCTCTCTTTACCACTAGACCACTACTGTAATATATACCATCATATCCAGGAGGAACAATTCAGTACCAGCATGAGGTCAGACATAGACAGACAGTAGCAAAATAGACAGAAGTGAAAAAGCAGCGTGCACACACAGGAAACACAACAAAGCAAAGGCTATTGGCACCTGAGCTGTGATTCGCTGCTCTTTAAGCACACCGCAAGAAGTGTGTTTCACCAATCAGAACACAGGAAGGGCAGACCAATTCAAGTTAAAGCATGTCATTCAAGGGAGGGTAAACAGGATTCACTGCAGTGGGCCCAGCCTTAAGATGACAGAAAAACAAAACACCCATGCCATCGCTGACAGAGAAAAATAAATACACTGGGAATAAACAGAAATACAACTTACAGTCACATTTACATGGATGTCAATCTAAGGTATTCATATATATATATATATATATATATATATATATATATATATATATATATATATATATAAAACAAAAATAAAAGGACAGGACAAAGACTTTCTATTGAAACTCCATTTATCACCACAGATTTGTTTCGAGGGGTGGTGAAACCATCCTCTCTCTTCAGGTGATTATAGAAGAATATATATATACAGTCGGCCCCCAACTTACGAAATGAATCTGTTCCAGAGCCCCTTTCGTATGGCTGGGATTTCGTAAGTAGGGGTCGCATCTTACATGTTAAACGCCTAATTTGTTCCAAGTCTCCAGTCTTTGGACTGGATAAACCCCATAAACCCTTTAAAAATGATAAAAGTACACCAATTTTGTATGAAATATGTATTAAAAGTAAAAGAAAATGATTTATTAAACCTTTTATTAACATATTAAACCATTTTATGAACATATTTATTCATTAAACCATTATCAAACATTTTTATTAACACACCTCTCTCTCTGTCTCTCTCTCTCTCTCTCTCTCTCTCCCCCCCCCCCCTCTCTCTCTCTGTCTCTCTGTCTCTCTCTCTCGCGCGCACGCTGCAGGCCACGCCCACAAAACGTGAATTCAAAGCGCATTCCCTGCTTGACAAACTCAACTTTAATTTGATTCCTTGAGGGATCGGGATGCCAGATAAGCTCAAATGCACCACATTTATTAAACATTTACTGAATTAAAACAACTTAAAAAACTAAACTAAAAACGAAAGAGTGAAGCTTCCTTCTGTCTCTATCTGGGAGGCCCGCGGGCGGGATGTTGAGAGACAGCCAATGAGAGAGCAACTCGTGCTTCATGTGAAATTTTGATTGGCGTGCTTGAATTTTGAATTTCTTTTCGTAAGAGGGGGTTGTTTCGTATTTCGGGGCGGAATCTTCGGAAAATGTTTTTCGTAACCCGGGGATTTCGTACACAGGGGTCTTCGTAAGTTGGGGGCCGACTCTGTATATATATATATATATATATATATATATATATATATATATATATATATATATGTCAGAGTTGGCTGACATGGGCACCAGCCTCCCTATGACCTGAATTAGGATTTAATGGTTCAGAAAATGAAGTAATATAAAGGATTTAAATGCATAGGCATTGTAATAAATATGCCTGTACATTTTACTGCTCCTTTCTGAACATGTAAATTGGTGATTTTCAAATAATTTCTGTAGTGAAATTGATTTTTTTTTAAAATATTAATCCTGATTTTATTTACTTTTGTCAATTTCACATGTTTGAAACAATCAGCCGATTAGTCAATATGCTTCAGGAACCTCTTGCTACTCGGCGGCTGTTGAAGCACACTCCTGTTGATTCAGTTTTTATAATTATTCCAGCGAATCTTTCTAAGTGTAAATAAGTACCGTTGTCACTATTCGTGCTCACATGTCATAAACCAGCAACATAGCCTCGTACCTGTCATGTGACTCAGACCCTCTGTTTCATTTCTGTTATTTTATACCCAGTGATGGCCCACATATTATGATATTGTATTGTCTCTGACTTATAGGATGGGTTCAGAGTTCTGTGACAAACCGGTAATCAGGACAGTAACAGTAAACACGTGGACCCAATTGGTATGCACTCATCCACCTTGTGTTTCCTAATCTCATCACTCCATCTTGCTTCACTTGCTGGTTCTCCTTTCCTACTAACCTCCACCATCTTTCTGTACACAACGTGCAGGTCAAACTGCCAGTAAAGCCACGGAAACCACAGGAAAGAAATGTACTCATTAAAGGAAATCTCTCTCTCTCTCTCTCTCTCTCTCTCTCAGACTAATATGCAGTCATGAGCACTCAAACTCATAAACATGTATACAGATATTGTATTGTGTATGAAATGAAACTACATTAATACAGTATATTAGCCGTGTGAAAGGTATCATGTGCTACATGGCATCACATGCAGTAAGTCATACTCCTCTGAATGCCCCAATAACGTCTGTTGGTCTGAGGTAGCTCTGTCAGCGCACAGCAGTAATACAAGTAATGCTATTGTGGGGAGCAGAATCAACTGACTTCTGTTTACTGTTGCCAGTTATAAGACAGAAAATTTGAAAAATATGAGGTACTGAACTCACCATGAACAAACTTGAAGGGACTCCCCCCCCCTTCCCCGTCTCTCCCTCTCTCTGTCTCTCTCACTCTCTCTCACTCTCCCCTCCACTCTGTCTCTCTCCCCTCCCCTGTCTCTCTCTCTCTCTGTCTCTCTCACTCTCTCTCACTCTCCCTCCACTCTGTCTCTCTCCCCTCCCCCTGTCTCTCCCTCTTTCTGTCTCTCTCACTCTCTCTCACTCTCCCCTCCACTCCGTCTCGCTCCCCCTTTCTCACTCTCTCCCCATTTCACCCCCCACCCCCTCTCTCCCTCTCTCTTTCTCTCTCTGACTGTGGTCTGATGTAAGTGGCAAAACACTAAGTGCCAGTTTGTCTCTTTTCCAAACACACTTGAAGCCAAACTTGTACTCTAGATTCTGCTTTTTTATTTTCTTATCATGTTTTATTGTAACCAGGAACTCTGTGTCAAGTCTGATATGTAAGTTTGCAAAGTGAAAGAAAGGGGACCAGGTGCAAGACAATACACGCGTGCACACACACACACACACACACACACACACACACACACACACACACACACACACACACACACACACACACACACACACACACACACAAAAGAAACAAACAAAAAAGGCAAACCAAGTACATGTACTGTAATTAAGTCTGACTTTGTCGAGGAAGTGACTTCGTATACTGTATTATCTTAACATTTCTGTCCTGCATAATACAGATTAAGGAGGAAATTTAACTCACTGTGATGTTTAGAATGATGTTTGGAAAGGGTATTGAATTGGCTTCGAAATGAATTATAAAACATGATTATAGCGTGAAAATAGCCTGAGCTACATTATGTTGCATGTCGCTAATGAGGAAATGCTAATAGTAATTACAGTGACGGAAACAGGTTCTGAATGTCTGCATCTGAACCTCCTGAACATTCATTCATTCATTTTCTGAACCGCTTAATCCTAATTAGGGTCACAGGGAGGCTGGTGCCCATCTCAGCCGACTCAGGGCGAGGACAGAGTACACCCTGGACAGATCGCCAGGCCATCGCAGGGCAGAAGCATGCTGACGGCCATGTAGCTCCTCTTGTCAAAAGTCAGCGATGGTTCTTTTACATGAACCTCTCACCATAGACAGTGAGAGACACGGCCGGCCTGCACTGTGGGGACAGTGACAACCTTTGAGAGTGGGACTCAAACCCCCCACCTTAGGATCAGCGATCCAGCACACAGAGTCAGCTCGGATGGGCGCCAGCCTCCCCGCGACCCTAATTAGGATTAAGCGGTTACAGAAAATGAATGAATGAACAAAGTCTTCTTCTCAATGAATGTTTCTGCTCAGGCTCAGACAGCGTGTCAGCTTTCTTCTGGAATGAATCTGATGAAGACCTGAGAAGGTCAGAGGGCATCTCGAAAGCACTCATTGGACTGTGACTCAATACCAGATATGAGGTTATATCACATTTATTCATTCATTTCCTGAACAGTTTAATCCTACTAGACTGGAGCCTATCTCAGCTAATTCTGGGTGAAAGGAGGGTACACCCTGAATAGCTTGGCAGTCCTTCACAGGGCCAACAAACCCACACAACCATTCACGCTCACTCTTACACCTAGGCGCATGTGGAACAGCCATTGTCCAGTTGTCCATCTCTTTGGGATGAGGGAGGAAACCAAAGGAGACCTATGCAAGCATGTAGGAGAAAATGAAAACACAGAAACTCCCTCAACGTGCCAAGGCCTCGAACCCAGGATTGGATAATATATCAGCCAATTATTAACGAAATGTTGCTGTACTTACCAGAAAGTTCTTCTTCTTCTTCTTCTTCTTCTTTTCCTTTCGGCTGTTCCCTTCAGGGGTCGCCACAGCAAATCATCTGCCTCCATCTCGCCCTATCCTCCACATCTTCTTCTCTTAAACCAACTACCTTCATGTCCTCCTTCACCACGTCCATGAATAGTCTCTTTGGTCTTCCTCTAGGCCTTCTGCCTGTTAGTTCCAACCTCAGCATCCTACTACCAATATGCTCGCTATCCCTCCTCTGTACATGTCCAAACCATCTCAATCTAGCCTCTCTGACTTTGTCTCCAAAACATCTAACATGTGCTGTCCCTCTGATGTACTCATTCCTGATCCTATCCATCCTCGTTACTCCCAAAGAGAACCTCAACGTTTTCATCTCTGCTACCTCCAGCTCTGCCTCCTGTCTTTTCCTCAGCACCACTGTTTCTAAACCATACAACATCGCTGGACTCAACACCGTCTGGTACACTTTTCCTTTCATTCTTGCTGACACTCTCTTATCACACATCACACCAGATACTTTTCTCCAACCATTCCAACCTGCCTGCACACGCTTCTTCACCTCTTTTCCACACTCTCCATTGCTCTGGATTGTTGAGCCTAAGTACTTAAAATCCTCCACCTTCTTTATCTCTGCTCCCTGTAACCTCACCGTTCCTGTTGGGTCCAAACCTGCCCATCACTTCCTCGTCCCCTCTTTTTCCTGCACCATGTCCATTGAAGTCTGCCCCAATGACCACTCTTTCACCTCTGGGGGTACTCTGCATCACTCCATCTAACTCACTCCAGAATCTCTCCTTCTCTTCTAGCTCACATCCTGCCTGTGGGGCATAAGCACTAACAACATTCAACATCACACCTTCAATTTCTAACTTGAGACTCATCACTCTGTCAGACACTCTTTTCACTTCTAGAACATTCCTGACAAACTCCTTCAAGATGACTCATACTCCATTTCTCTTCCCTTCCACACCATGAAAAAACAGTTTAAACCTGCTCCTATGCTTCTAGCCTTGCGACCTTTCCACCTGGTCTCCTGAACACACAGTATGTCCACCTTCCTCCTCTGCATCATGTCAGCCAGCTCTCTACCTTTTCCTGTCATTGTTCCAACGTTCAAAGTCCCTACTTTCAGTCCTAGACTCATGCCTTTCCTCTTCTCTCTCTGCCTACGGACACGCCTCCCGCCTCTCCTTCTTCGACATCTTTGACCAACAGTCGTCCAATTTCCACCAGCACCCTGTTGGTTAACGGCACTGATGGCGGTCGTTGTTAACCCGGGCCTCGACCGATCCGGTATGACATTCCTTCTTGTGACTCGCATATTTTATTTGGCATTTGTTTTACACCGGATGCCCTTCCTGTCGCAACCCTCTGCATTTATCCGGGCTTGGGACCGGTGTGAGGGTGAGACACTGGCTTGTGCCCCTCCCTCACGGCTGCATTTAACCAAACTGCACTGTCCCAGAAAGTTCTCAATAAAAATATGGTTCACCTTCCGAATTGATAATGATCTGAAGTTGACCACACAGTGGCTGAAGAAGAAAAACATGAAGTTCTTATGTGGCCTAGTCAAAGCCCAGACTTAACCCCCAATTAAAAATCCGTGGAATAACTTGACAACTGGAGTCCAGCAACACTGATCATCCAATTAAAATGAGCGTAAACATTTCTGTAAAGAAGACTGCCCAGTGGTGCATTCACCAGGTGTGTGACTATGAAACAGGGGATTTGAATCAAGGTTGATGCTGCAGATATTTGCCAGCAGGGATCCATGGCAGTATTTGGCTGAGCTCGTACGAGGCCAACGACTGCAGCGTCAACCTGGAATCAATTCGCCAACATGGCAACTCATGTAGGTGGCAGGACAACTTGTCACAAATTGGGCATGTGCTTGCATACGCCCCTTCACGGTGGATGGTGGACGTGTCTGAGAATGAGACACTCTTTGATGGGTGGAAATTGGCGATGAATAAATTAGAGGGAGAAAAACAAAAAAAGTTAAAGAGTGGAAATATACAGTGATCCCTCGCTACTTCCTGCTTCTGTTCCTGCGGCTTCAGTACATCGAGGGTTTTTCAAAAATATTCATCGAAAAATGAAAAAATTCGAAAATTATGGAAAAATAGGGAAAAAGTTATGGAAAATGTCACGAATCAAGGTCAATTATGCTTAAAAACCAACCCCCCCCCCAAAAAAAAATAAAAAAATAAAAAAATAAAAATAAAAAAAAACAACCCAAAACCCCTCAACAAAACTGCTTACATTTTTATGCGCATGTGTATGTGTGTGTATTTATATTTTATTTACATCTTATGCATTATTTTTGAATGTTTAATTGTTATTTATAAGCATTTATAGTGTTGAATATGTATTTATTGATATTACATACACGCACATACAGCACATGTACATATACGCCAGTCAGGGGGGGGTCGATCCTACTTCACGGAAATCGGTGGTAGCGAGAGAGGGGGGGTGTTCTCGGTCCCCATTAACCGCGGAACGTGACTGATACCTGTATTGGTAGAGAAGTATTCCACTCATGGCTGCAGTCCAAGCAAAATTAGTTCAACAAAGTTCTGACCCAGTGGTCCTTCAACCATCTCAGTGATCTTTTTTTTTTTTTTTTTTTTTTTTTTTTTTTTGACTTCGATATTTTTCCCTAAATTATTTTCATTATATCTGTATAAGCTGTTAAAAGTTCATGCATTGATGTATTATTTGCTGAATTATCTAATACTACTCATTGGTGCTAGGAGTACTAGTGTCGCAAGGAGGCGGAGCCCCTTTAGACACTGGAGAAGGTGAGGTATGGGCTGAACAGCTCGCCAGACAATAATAAGACCAACACACACACACACACACACACACACACACACATGCATGATCAATTACTGATGTGCTAGCAGCTAAGATGTAAATACCCCAATTAGGTTAATGTGAGGTCTTTGCACTGAGGGAGGAAACCCATTTACCACCCACGTAAGCACAGAAGGAACATAATTGCCCCCCAGGAGTACATACGCGAACCCAGGACCTTCTTGCTGTAAGGCGCTCGTGCTAACCACTACTCCACCGCGCCGCTCATTCAGTAAAACAAGATGGAAAAAATATTTTCGTGAGTCTTCTTACCGGGCTGCAGCGGAACAAAGCGTGAATATTTGGGAGGAGGTGATTCTTTTCGGTGCCTTCTGCATGTGTACGTTCACCTCAAATAACCTTTGATAATGTGGCTGCTTGTATTCTCTCCTCCAGCTGTAATACAGGGAGATTTTACACAGGCTGCCTTTTGATTGTTTCCAGTTTTTCTGCTTTTCAATGAGACATCGGATGAAATTTTAGATATCTACGTTCAACTCAAGGGGCTTTTCTTATCCACTTCCTGGTGAGAAAATCAACACTCGAAAATATTCACTGGTTTAATACAGGTGTTTCTTATCACTCAAGTCATGGTCTGCTCATAAACTCTCTCTCTCTCTCTCTCTCTCTCTCTCTCTCTCTCTCTCTCTCAGCTGGCCGTTGAATTCAATCAGGCTCGTCAGGTGCTGCTTACTCATTGTGTGTTTTTGCCAGGTTTCAATAGTGGGAAATCCTTCTTCTCTTATCAGACAGATGAACAAACAATGAAGTCAGACTGTTGAGGAGAGTCATCGGCACCGGACACATGCGGTAGAGATGGGACTTTTTAACTCGAAGTTTCATCTGCCAGAAACGACATTTTTCAGAATATAGTATCAACAGCATCAACAATAAATGTTGGAGACAGGATCTTACCATGTTGCCAGTGTCAACACTCGCACTGACAGGGTTTGATTCCAAAGCATGAATTATCTTTCATTTCTGTGACAAGGTGGAAGCAGGTGGCCACTTTTCAAGTGATATGAGATGTGATTTATGTAAGGATAAACAGAATTCACTATTGAGACACAAACAACCAGTTTCAGTAGTATAACTGTTACAACTGGCCAGCCATATTAATAAACACTGAACACCAGTGGATATCAACCATCTTCTTCTTCTTCTCTCTCCCAGAAGACTGCAGCTCCAACCACAACCATGGTTACCCATCTGATTACAAACAACTTAAGACATGATTAGACCGTCAGCTGAGCAAACTGAAGAACAGGGATCACTCACTTTCCACGGTTAATGGGGAGCGAGGACCCCCCCCCCCCCCCCCCCCCCCCCCCGGTGGTGACCGTCAATTTCCGCGAAGTTAGGATTGAGTAGCTTTTTTGAGTTGTTTTTTGTTTTTGTTTGTTTTGTTTTTTTGGGTTTTTTTTTTAATAATTGACCTTGTTTTGGGGCATTTTCCTTAACCTCTCCCCTATTTTTCCTTAATTTCCTTATTTTTTTATTTTTCAATGAATATTTTTGAAAAACCCGCGATGCACTGAAGCCGCAGAAACTGAAGCACGAAGTAGCGAGAGATCACTGTATTCAATTACACAATGAAACACATCAGTGACCAAATGTGAAAAGATTCTTAAATAAATGGCGTATGTGATGTTTTAGTTGTGTAAAAAAAAAAAAAAAAAAAAAAAAAGATGCTATATGTAAGCTCATCATTGTAGTGGATCCAGCTGCTGTTCTATAAACAAGGTAAGAATACATTCTGGATGGAATAGTCCACAGTAAATATTCATTTAGTCCTTTACATCCTGCGTTGAGTTATCAGAGCCAGTCAACCTTTCTTTAGACCAAAAGGAAACTGGGGTACCAGAGGAAACCCACGTGCACACACAGGGGGATGGGGGTGGACGACTCAGGGCCCATTGTGGCACTACACTACCCAATACATGGGCATTTTCTATTTAAAGAATCCCATAATATTTTATCCATTCTACCCACCAGAGGCGATCCCCACGACCTGAACTTTCTGTAATGTCCTAACTTGTTTAGCCACTGCAGTCCATATGGGGCAGTGGTGGTCGAGTGGTATAGGGTGCAGGATCACTGATCATAAGGTTGGGGGTTCGAGTCCCCACAAAGGTTGTCACTGTCCCCCCAGTGCAGCTAACTGGGTTATCAAAGGCGGGCCATGTCTGTCACTGTCTATGGTGAGAGGTTCATGTAAAAGAACCATTGCTGACTTTCATAAAGAGGAGCTGCAAAGCCGTCAGCGTGTTTCTGTCCCTTGCTAAAGGGTTGTGACAGGAAGGGCATCCGACGTAAAAACCTCTGCCAGATCAAATGTGCGAATCAGATGATTCGCTGTGGCGACTCCCGAGAAAAGGGAAAAAGACAAAAAGAGAAGAAGAAGTCCTAACACGTGGACTCAGACCATCAACAGTTACAGTGCAGCAATAGCCTAATATTTACTATAAATAACTGAATGTAAGCTCGCTCCACTTCTCTCTGACCTTCAGATATTTTACACCTTATGACTCTGACTGGAGTTGCAGGTATTCCGTCCTCTAAATCTGGCAGCGCACTATCATCCTCACATGACCTATTATTTCTTCACACTCAGCTGTTCAATCCTCCGACTGTGGCCAAAAGAGGGTTCAAACAAACTCTTCTGGTGCTCAGTGTGATATTCACCTGCAACTCACTGCTAATTGATGGTCCGTGGTGTACTTAAACTGCCTGATAACCTGTCTCAGAAAGTGCTCCTGTCTCATCATGCAGATGCCCCGGGGCTGGGGGGTGGGGGGGTAGTGGCTAGATAAGCAGCCTTGGAACCAAGTGGTCACTGGTTCAAATTTCAAATGAACAGGAAAAATGTGTGTAACTGCACCACCCCCTCCTCAGTATTCATGGCCGAAGTGCCCCTGAGCAAGACACCCAACTGCCCCCTGGGTAACATCATGCCCGATGGTGAGGTCAATACATCAGACAGACAGCTACACCTCCTTGCCATCTCCAATGATAGTATATTATTATTATTATTATTATTATTATTATTATTATTATTATTATTGGTAGTGGCAGTACATCCCATTGAATTTTTTTTTTTACTTTCTCAGGTGTTGATCACACTAGCGGTGCGATGGAAATGCAACAGATTTTATACACAAATTTTGAAATTTGCATCAGGATGTTTTGCTCCACATGCAAACAAATATTTGGTGGCTTAAATATGTATATTGCACGAAAGATTGTGCGACAATTTTTTGACTGACTTAGAAGTAATTTCTGATTGTTTTGTGCAAGTTTGGCATTTTATAAATCTAAGGTATTCATATATATATATATATATATATATATATAATAAAAATAAAAATAAAAGGACAGGACAAAGCCTTTCTATTGAAACTCCATTTATCACTACAGATCTGTTTCGAGGGGTGGTGAAACCATCCTCTCTCTTCAGGTGATTATAGAAGAATTCTTCTATATATATCTATCTTCTTCTATACACTTTCTAGATAAAGATTCTTCTATTCCTTTTATTTTTATTTTTATTGTTATTTGCTCTACCAAAAAGTATTGAGCACTCTCCTACGGAAGCATCTACTCAGAAAATCCTCTATATATATATATATATATATATATATATATATATATATATATATATATATATATATATATATATATATATATAATAAATCATCGCATTTTGTTCTCAAATCAATGACTTTTTATTTCCATGTATTTGCATGAACAAAATGCTAATAAAAAACACATGCTGACAAAATATACAGAATATGGCGAATACCAGCAAGTCTCAAACTTTCCTTGTGGAAGTCTCCAACTTTTCTCTTTTCCTTGTGAAAAAAAAAAAAAAATTATGAACAAACCACTGACTTCACGACCTTCTCACAATATATTGAATCTACTCTGCGTCAGAGCTTCGTTTTGTGACATTCATTCATTTTCGGAACCACTTAATACTAATTAGGGTTGCGAGGAGGCTGGCGCCCATCTGTCAACTCCAGGCAAGGGCAAGGTACACCCTGGACAGCTCGACAGGCCATCTCAGGGGCAACACGCACACAACCATTCACACGCACTCACACCTAGGGGTGATTTGGAGCAGCCAATGAGCCTACTGTGCATGTTTTTGGATTGTGGGAAGAAAACAGGGGAACCCGGAGGAAACCCACACAAGCACAGAGAGAACATGCAACCCCCACACAGAAACGCCTGAGCTGGGAATCTCATCTTATCTTTTTCCGCTTAATCTGGGGTTGAATCATGGACGCAGCAGCCTAAGCAATGAGGTCCAGACGTCACTGTCCCCAGCCACACCAAGGTGTTCCCAGACAAGCCGAGAGACGCAATCCCTCCAGCATGTTCTCACTTAACTCCGGGGTCTGATCCTGGTAGGACATTCCCAAAACGTCACACCAGGGAGGCTTTCTAACCAGATGCCTGAGCCACCTCGACTGGTTCCTCTCAGTGCGGAAGGGCAGCGGTTCTACTCTGAGCTCTCCCGGGGTGGCTGAGCTTCTCACCCTATCTCTGAGGGAGAGCCCCACCACCTGGCGAAGGAAGCTCATTTCATCTGCTTGCATCTGCGATCTTGTTCTTTCGGTCACTACCCAAAGCTCGTGACTGTAGGTGAGGGTTGGAACGTAGATTGATTGATAGATCAAAGGCTTTGCCTTGCGGATCAGCTCCCTATTCACCACGACGGATCGGTACAGGCTCCGCTTTACAGCAGAGACTGCAGCGATCCGCCTGTCGATCTCCTGCTCCATCCTTCCATCACTCGTCAACAACACCCCAAGATATTTGAACTCTTCCACTTGGGGCAGGACCTCATTCCCAACCCGGGGGCTGCATTCCAGGATAAAGCTCTCCAAAACTTTCTGAAAAAAAAAGCAATGTTATGGGGTGCTATAAGTTCGGTAGGGGATCAAAAGACCTCGGCTTTTAAAATAAATATCTAGTTAGAAGGAGCAGCTATGGCCTAATGGTTAGAAAAGTATGATTGGGACCTAAAGATTGTTGGTTCAATTCCTGAGGCAGCAGAAAATATGTGTGGTGTTGTGCTGGAGTAGTGGGCTGCACCTTCCCTTCATCCACCTGAAGCGCCCTAGAACAAGGTACCTAACCCTTAACTGCTCTCTGAGCACCTCATTGTGTGGCAGCCCATTTCTGCGAGAGTGTATGCTGACTGTTTATGTGCGTGCGTGCGTGCGTGCGTGTGTGTGTGTGTGTGTGTGTGTGTGTGTGTGTGTGTGTGTGTGTGTGGGTGTGTGTGCACGTGTGTGTTGACCATGTCTTCTGAGCAGAGTTATAATCCTAAAAATGTTTATGGAAGATTAAAATCCTGAGCCAAAAAATAAAGCAAGAACCTCGTGAAACAACCGTAACTCTGTCCTTTAAACGAAAAGGATTATGGGAGATGCAGCTGTATAATAGCCAATGGGATGGAGTGACGTCATCCCTCCAAGCCAATGGGAGGCAAGCAGGGCAGGATGTTTGAAGATAGTCAATGGGAGGGGGCTGCATCATCCCTCCTAGCCAATGGGAGGCCAGCAGGGCGGGATGTTGGGAGATAGCCAATGGGAGGTAGCTGTATCATCCCTCATAGCCAATGGGAGGCCAGCAGGGCAGGATGTTTGAAGATAGTCAATGGGAGAGCAGCTTGTGCATTGTTTGAATGTTTGAATGGCACGTTTGGCGTGTTTCGTAAGGAGAACTTGTTTCATATACAGCGACAAAACATTTTGGAAAATGTTTTTCGTAACCTGGATTTTTCGTTTGCTGGGACTATCGTAAGGTGAGGTACCACTGTATTATTGAGTTTTCACCCCGCCCCCATAACTCTGACCAAAGATGTGAAGCTCTTTCTTTATGTAATACAAGAATCACAGAAGTTAATACCAAGCCACTTCATTAATGTTTCTCTGGTTTATTTACAGTATTATAATAACAATAACAAAAGACATGACAAACACACACGTGACAGATCTTATCGAATAAAACATTTTAGAGGTTTGCAAAATAAAAATTTTAAAATAAATACACAATGATGAAAGCACAAAAAAAAACCCTCCTCTTTAAGGAAAAAACAATCATATAACTTCTCCAAATGACAGAGCTACTGAGTTTAATCCATGCATTATCATATAGTTCCCACATAGTGATGTCAAACTGGTTTATACGTGACTAGACGTCTGATGTACTGTCTACTATGAGATGCACCAAGTGTCAATAACGATGCACATCTGCTGAGGACCTTCAATAGATGAAAGATGATTGAGTAATATTGATGCAATGGATATGCAAAGTAAATATTAAATGGTGTGGAAATCACACGCTGAAAAAACAAACAAACAAACAAACAAACAAACAAACAAAAATCAGTTGCACTTAAATGTTTACAGCATTAACCTGAACGTACCAAGTTGCCCTAGAAGTATTGTTGATACATATTTCTATAGAGAAAATGAAAAGGACAGAAGTGGTATCGGGTCAGCAAACCAGTGTCCAAAAGCCAGTTTGTGGGACGCAGAGTATTTTACAAGCTCTATAAATGACAACTCATTAATGCGCTGGTGTCTTAACCGGCAAAATGACCTGAATTATGCAACAATGAACTCACGCACACATGCACATGTGCAGACAGATGCGCCGCAGAACAATGTCGCAGTGTGGGAAGAGACTGAGAGGGAAGCTGTGGAGGTGGGATAGAGACGGCTGGGATCCCCCCAACTCGAGCGCCCTGGAAGTGACACTTCCTCTGGAGGAAGCAGCTGGACACAAAGAACAGAAAAAGAGCTGGAAGTTCAGCGACTGACGTGCGCCTGACTACTGATCTTACAACTCGCTCTACCTGGCACGGTCTGAATCGCTCAGTCTGTTCCTCATAGTCTCAGGATTGTGATGAACTCTTCATCTCTAATGCAGGGCTGCTCTTTTCCCAATTGGCAGGTCCAAATAAAAAAAAAAAAAAAAAAAGGAACAATGCTCTCATTGGCTCTCCCTCAGAGTAGTGAGATCTTCACTGGCGGATCCACTGAGATGTCTCCCATTGGCTGCACTCATTGGCACCTATTTCCGAAGAGCAGCGCTAGTTTTCTGTTCGCTCAATAGCGATATTTATTTATTTATTTATTTTTTAATTGGCAAAAGAGCAGAATTCGAATCTAAGTGCTGACTGTGAGGCACGACAGTTGGTGTGTTATGGAAAGAGTTGATGTTTGCTCGCATGACAGATGCATCTTCTTCGCCAAACTCTAACGTCCTATGTGGATATTCTTTCTCTGCAGCGCTAATAATTCATTTATTGTGTGTAAAGAAAAAAAAAAAAAGATGACTTCTATATACATGTCAACAGAAAAGATAATATACAGTACAATATCTTTATACGAACGAGCGTCAGTAAAAATGTTCATATCTATAAAAACATATGACTCTGTCTCCATAGCAACATCTGAACATGTTTAAACTGGGGTCTGGAAACGCTTCTCTGCTCCTCAGAAAATATGAAACGTTTACTATCTACTGAGCTCTTCGAAGAACCTCACATCCAGGCAGAGGTACCTGAACCAAGAAAAAGATCCACAGCTGAAACGTACGAGATCATCGATGACCTACACCAATCGGACTGCTTCCTAATTACACCTTTACCATTCAGCTACGTCCATGTAAAGACAACGGGAGATGTAGATGAGCAGAAGGCGAGTATATCTTTTTAAAAATTAATTAATTTATTATTTCAACCAGCTTGACAAACTTTAGCAGTTTAGCTGTTGGATGCTGTACGTGGAAAGCCTGAAGAATTTTTAAAGTTGCTGAAAGTACGAGATAAAATCCTTCACATAACAAACCAAGCATAATACTGATCTTAACGCTGAAGCAATATTCACGATAGCAAGGTCCTCGTTTATACTTTAACACTTTGAGATGCTACTTAAATTGGTTCCCTGAAAAATGATATGGAATAAAAGCAAAAAACAAACAAACAAACGAACAAAACCATGTTCACTACTGTAATAGAAATCCAATAAGAAGTATTTTCTTTGCTCTCACCACAGGAAAAGCAGATAACCATCCCACTAATGATGGCTTCAGAAAAACTAGTAAGTATTCATGTGCTTCTCAACTCACTGACGTGACCAGAAATGTTGAGACCGGAGGAAAGTAACCTGCACTTCACCGAGTTAAACCGTTGTTTGAATATAAACAAAGCATGGTGTCCAAACTATTCTCCATATCCGACTGAGTAATACTGAGGCAGTGTATCTCCACTCAACCGTCCTGAAGCTGCCGAAACCAAAACATCTATCAACACTGGGGTCCCTCACTCTCCGCGGTTCATGGGGACGGAGACCCCCCCGCGACCGCCGATTTGCACGAAGTAGGATCGACCCCCCCTGACTGACGTATGCGTACATGTAGTATATGTGTATATAATATCAATAAATACATATTCAATGCTATAAATGCTCATAATAACAATTAAACATTCAAAAATAATGCATAAGATGTAAATAAAATATAAATACACACACATACAGACGCGCGTGTGCGCATGCACACACAGATGCGGCGCGCATACTCTCAGATGCGCACCTCACATAAAAATGTAAGTACAGTGATCCCTCGCTACTTTGTGCTTCAGTTTCTGTGGCTTCAGTGCATCGCGGGTTTTTCAAAAACATTCATCAAAAAATTAAAAATAAGGAGATTAAGGAAAAAAATGGGGTGGAAAGTGAAGGAAATGCCACAAAACAAGGCCAATTATGCACAAAAAAAAAAAAAAAAAAAAAACCCAAACAAACAAAAACAAAATAAACAATCCAAAACTCCCCAACAAAACGACTTACATTTTTTTGTGAGGTGTGCATCTGTGTGCTCGCGCACATCTGTATGTGTGTGTATTTATATTTTATTTACATCTTATGCATTACTTTTGAATGTTTAATTGTTATTATAAGCATTTATAGCATGAAAATGTATTCATTGATATTATATACACACACACACACACACACACACACACACATATATATATATATATATATATATATATATATATAGAGGATTTTCTGAGTAGATCCTTCCGTAGGAGAGTGCTCAATACTTTTTGGTAGAGCAAATAACAAAAATAAAAGGACAGGACAAAGACTTTCTATTGAAACTCCATTTATCACTACAGATCTGTTTCGAGGGGTGGTGAAACCATTATATTCTATAATCACCTGAAGAGAGAAGATGGTTTCACCACCCCTCGAAACAGATCTGTAGTGATAAATGGAGTTTCAATAGAAAGTCTTTGTCCTGTCCTTTTATTTTTGTTTTATATATATATATATATATATACGTCAGTCGGGGGGTTTGATCCTACTTCGCGAAAATCTGTGGTAACAAGGGGGTGGGGGGGTCCCGGTCCAAATTAATCGCAGACAGTGAGGGATCCCTGTAGTTTTGTTGGGGGGTTTTGGGTTGGTTTTTTTTTGTTGTTTTTTGTTTTTATTTGTTTGAGGTTTTTTTTTGTTTTGTTTTTTTGCACAATTGGCTTTGTTCTGCAACATTTTCCTGAACGTTTTCCCTATTTTTACTTAATTTCCTTATTTTTTTTATTTTTCAATGAATATTTTTGAAAACCCACGATGCACTGAAGCCATAGAAACTGGAGCACAAAGTCGTGAGGGCTCACTGTATCTGCTTTCAAAAAACCCCCAAACAAACAAACAAACAAACAAACAAAAAACATCAGAAACCAAACAAAGCCTTTCGAACATGTATATACGTATCTACTGCTAAAGACGAGCGTCTACTGTCTACTCAAGATAGGGATTGATCATATTTTTTTCAAAAGGTGCTTTTTTTGATCATTTGTATTGACCTATGAATCAAAGATAAAAATGAAATATGCGTAAGCATAACTATCTGGTTAAAGCCAGTATATGTGGTTCAGGGTAAAAATGATTCGTGGTTGTGCTTTAATTCTAATGTCCTGGCATGCTGTAAAATTCGGGGTGAAGAGATAAACCTGTTAAAGGATGTTGAATTTATTCTGGCGTTAAAATGTAAAAGTTACCGCCCCATTAGAGAAAAGCAATTCATTATGTATCACAATTCTATTGTGCAGTGATTCATGTAAAATTAATCAATTAAAATTGATTTCTTATTCATTACATTTGAAGTGAGTTTGTTCTTTACATGTTGCCCTTTGTTTATTTTTTGAATAAACCAGGTAACATTAACTAATTAAACGTAAATTCACTTGTGCAACTCCAAAATACAGCTTTCAAGGTATATAAACCTTAATACACATGACTTGATATAGTTTGAATTCTATAAATATCCTGATTTTATATCACACAGTTCTTTTGCTTTATTGTCCTAATTTTAAAAATGAAATCGAGATATTTACAGAATTGTGATTGTTACAGAATTGCAATACAAATCGGATCAGCATCGAGGTTTCGTGATGATGTTTTATCGGGCGGTCCCTGATGATTGACATTGACATCCCATATCAGCCAGACAGACAGACAGTTACACTGTCCGTCCCGTCCTGGGGCTTTAATATCCCTGTATTTGATATCTGTAGCCCCCGTTTCAGACTGTGAGCTTTGCGTATGTTTTCAATGACTGCATGCATTCGAAAGATAAACACACGTAGTCATATTCAAGTCGTTGCATATGGGACACATTTGCACTGCTCCAGATATCACTGTCACCTGTAGTCTGGTTTATGTGCACATGCTTTAATGATCTCCAGAGCCTGATACAGTATATATATATATATATATATATATATATATATATATATATATATATATATATATATATATCCCCTTTGTTTCCCAGTACCTACGCAGAGTTAAAATTCGTACCACAAAAGGACCAACTTTTACCTGTTGAGCAGAAATGATGTTACGTTGTGAATCAACCTTAATTAGAAATAAAACTCTGAAACACCCAGGTCTCATCCTCTCATGTCACATGATCCTGAAGTAATGGGGAGAGAGTGGAAGTAGTCTGTGCATGGTCCCCTATGTACACCAGTCACGGGAAAAGTGTGTGAAGATGATGTTACTCATTTGCGCAGTAATGACTTTTCCACGGTTCGCTTCCTTCACTCTGCCAGGGTTCAGGGTTTCTCTGAAAGCTTTAGAGTCTTAGCGGATGAACCAGGATTTTTTTTTTTTTTTTTTTTTTTTTTTTTTTTTTTTTTTTTTTGGTGGAGGTCTTTGTTCTTATGCACGTGGCTGCCTGGGACCTGTTTCCTCGAAATGAGAACTGCCACTGGACAGCAAAGGCAGAGTAGGAGTGCTGTGACCACTTCCTGAATTTCGGCGTGAGGAGTGAGAAAAGGGCTCTTCCCGGGGTCCTGGGATTACAGGCAACCTGGAGCTGAAGTTCAAATAAATCTGCAGGAGGGAAGACATTGAAAAACGTTTGCTTTAGATGGGTGTGCAGAAGGTAACTGGTTACCAAAGATAGCTGTCTGTGCCGACGTGGATGGCGTACGTGTTTCGTGCTGTCTGAGATTTGCTGTTCGACCTTCTCCACTATCTTGCCAAATGAGGGTCTTCTGGAGGGTTCTGCGTCCCAGCATGACTGCATGATTTCATACCTAAAGGAAGGCACACATTCGAAACACATGATACACGCATCGCCGCAAGGCCGCAGTCTCATATCACAGCGGGAAGGTCCTGAGCACTTTGCTTGGCAAGGGACTTTGTATGAGGATGTTCTCTGTGTGCTTGCATTTCCTCTCACGTTACATTAATTGTGTTTTCCAAACCGATCCGACATGTGAATGTGAAAAGATGCACGTCTCCGGAGAACAGGTTCGATCAGTGGCTTAAAACCGACATTGCAACAGAAACCACAAAAGTTGCCCCATGGGTGAGGAAAGAGGGTGAATTTGATAAATAGCTGTAGCACTTTAAATTGTTAAAAAAAGTAAACACACAGACACGCACACACACACACACACACACACACACACACACACACACACACACACACACACACACACACACACACACACACACACACGCACACGCAGGTCTGATCATGAAACTGGTTTTGAAATGTGTCACGCTGTCCTTTTACATTTTGTCCAGATTTAGAGAAAATTGTTCTTCCCCGTTTTTTAATGTACGTATTCTAATTGAGGTCACGGGGAGGCTGGCGCCCATCCCAGCCAACTCTGAGTGAGTGCAGAGTACACTCTAGACCAGTGGTTCCTAACCTGGGTTCGATCGAATCCTAGGGGTTCGGTGAGTCGGTCTCAGGGGTTCGGCGGAGCCTCTGCCACGGAGGTCAAGACACACCCGACTCATCATATCAATTAGTGATGACACGCCCCGCTTGGCCATCACTGGCTGCAGATTGCATTACATTGCTTGGCCAATCAGTGCCGCGGGGAATTTAGCGCGCTCAGTAGTCAATGTGTGAAGTCGTGAGATTTTTTTCGGAATATTTTAATCCATACGAACTATGTCGAGCAAAAAAAGAAAGTGGTCGGACGAATATGTACTACATGGATTCACATGCGTCATGGAACGTGATGAGACTCAGCGTCCTATCTGAATGATTTGCAATGCCAAGTTGAGCAACTCTAGTCTCGCACCGACAAAACTAAAGGAACACTTTGTGAAACTGCATGGAGATGGGAATACAAGAACACAACAGTACCTGTGTCTTGAATTTGTAAAAAATCATATTTTTATTTTTCACTGATGAAGGGTTCGGTGAATGTGCGTATGACACTGGTGGGGTTCGGTACCTCCAACAAGGTTAAGAACCACTGATCTGGACGGCTCGCCAGGCCATCGAAGGGCAGAAACACGCTGACGGCGATGCAGCTCTTCTTGTTGAAAGTCAGCAATGGTTCTTTTACATGAACCTCACACCATAGACAGTGAGAGACATGGCCGACCTTTGATAACCCAGTTAGTGCACTGGAGGGGCAACTTGCTGAGAGTGGGGTTTGAACCCACAACCTTGGGATCAGTGATCGTAGCTTTCGATTATAATTGTGTAATTAGTGACACTGAGCTGATTGATGGAGCTTCACATTTTCAACTTTTCTTTATTATCTAAAGTCAATAAATGTCAATAAATGTCTCTCCATCAGCGGTCGGTGGGAGCCCAACATACACCGTGTAACACGATCAGGATACGGAGAGCATCGAGTCTGGTGTTTATTTACCGATTTTGCCACACACATGTAAATTGTGTGGTTCCTGTGCTCCGATTGATGTGGTTACTGTTACCGGAGCTTAGCAGAGGCTCAGTGGGACGAGAAGATAATGAAGGCTTTGTCTCGTCACACAATTGAGCATAAAAAAGGAGTAAGCGAGGAGGCGATATATATATAGCGACCCATGCACGTACATCCACTTGAGGGAGGTAACCTGTAACATATAATATTATGCACATCATTCATCAAAGCAAAAAAATACATTCGTTCATTTTCTGATCCGCTTAATCCTAATTAGGGTCAGGGGGAGGCTGGCGCCCATCTCAGCCGACTCAGGGTGAAGGCAGAGTATACCCGAGACCAATGTACTCTAGACCAACCTTTTTATCACCATAGACCAGTCAACGCTTGACAAATTTACCACGTGGGGTGGGGTGGGGGTGGGGTGGATTGTTTATGTTCAGTTCATCCTAATTAGGGTCGCGGGGAGGTTGGCGCCCATCCCAGCCAACTCCGGGTGAGGGCAGAGTACTCCCCGTAGAATGAAGGCTCAGGCTCAGTCTCACCCAAAATCCCCACTAATGTTTGAAACATGTCCAACTCGCCGCTGTTCATGTGCCGTCCCCTTGTCGGTTACATTTTGGCGCTCAAATGATTGACATGTAGCCAACAGAATCCGGTCATTTTTCAAAATAAAAGGTTTTTCAAAAATAAAAGATCATTCCAACTGAGATAATAAATAATAAAGAAATAATGAATTATTTCTTCTGTGGCCCAGTACCAATTGAGCCACGAACCGGTACCAGTCCGCGGCCCGGAGGTTGGGGACCCCTGCCCTAGACAACGTGCCAGACCATCGACGGGCAGAAACACACTGGCGATGACGCAGCTCATCTTGATGAAAGTCAGCAATGATTCTTTTACATGAATCTCACCTCACGCCATAGACAGTGACATACATGGCCAGCCTTTCATAACCCAGTTAGGGGCACTGGGGGGACAGCAGTGACAACTTGTTGACAGTGGGGCTTGAAACCTGGACATAATTAATTAATTAATTAATTCATTCATTCATTAATTCATATAATAATCATAAATAATGTACATTTAGTGTCAGATCATGTCGGAGTCCTGCCTGAACCTGATATGGTTAATTTAGAAAATACGACCATCTCGCCGTACACTGTCGCTACATAAACATCTACGGGACGATGCGGACTCCACTGGAATGAGGAGGGTCTTAAATCGACCCCAAACGGTGTATTTTTTGATAAGGACCACCTCTGCTGTACATTATCTAGCGTATTACACAGCGATGTACGAAAGAAATCGATAATGAACTCTTGATTTAAAAAGGTTTTAATTTCTTTAAATATGAGTTTATTATTGCTAATGACATGTTCCATAGCACCGGACTGTTAAACAGAAATAACGACCGGTCGTATGGCACGACTGACCAATCAGAACCATTCAATGAGATGTGTAATGATGTCCTGGAGTAGCATGGCCAGCATCAGTCCTCACTCAACACATACCGTCCGAACCAGACCATCATGACCTTCATCAGGACAACACTTACATTTCACTCGGAGCAAACTCAGGTGAATCCATTCGGTATCCCTCCTTGATCATCTTGTAGAACTTGGAGTCTACCGGTACCCCTGGGTAAGGACTACTTCCTGCAAATTTCAAGTAACGGTACATCGTTAAGGACTGTTTCAGTTCCGAACGTCGAACAACTTTTAAACATTAAACAAACTGAAACAGGCACAAAACAAACGTTTCAGCAATTTAACACGTGACTCAATAACAATACTGTATTTGTCACTATCAGTATTTGTCACTCACCCCCCCCTTCACACACTATACACACACACACACATTATATATATATATATATATATTCATTTATTAATTTTCTGAATCACTTAATCCTAATTAGGTTTGGGGGGGCCTGGTGCCCATCTTTGCCGACTCTGGGTGAAGGCGGGGCACACACATCCACACACACACACACACACACATATTCATTTATTAATTTTCTGAACCACTTAATCCGCATTAGGTTCGTTGAGGGGGGCATCTTAGCCGACTCTGGGTGAGGGCGGGGCGCAAACACACAGACACACATTTTATATATATATAAGTCCTTCTCAAAAAATGAGCATATTGTGATGAAGTTCATTATTTTCTATAATGTACTGATAAAAATTAAACTTTCATATATTTTAGATTCATTGCACACCAACTGAAATATTTCAGGTCTTTTATTGTTTTAATGCTGATGATTTTGGCATACAGCTCATGAAAACCCAAAATTCCTATCTCAAAAAATTTGCATATTTTATCCGACCAATAAAAAATAAAAAAAAGTGTTTTTAATACAAAAAAGTCAACCTTCAAATAATTATGTTCAGTTCTGCACTCAATACTTGGTCGGGAATCCTTTTGCAGAAATGACTGCTTCAATGCGGGCGTGGCATGGAGCCAATCAGCCTGTGGCACTGCTGAGGTGTTACGGAGGCCCAGGATGCTTCGATAGCGGCCTTAAGCTCATCCACAGTGTTGGGTCTGGTGTCTCTCAACTTTCTCTTCACAATATCCCACAGATTCTCTATGGGCTTCAGGTCAGGAGAGTTGGCAGGCCAATTGAGCCCAGTAATACCATGGTCAGTAAACCATTTAGCATAAAGCTTTTCAGCAGATGGAAGCATGAAGTGCTCCAAAATCTCCTGATAGCTCGCTGCATTGTCCCTGCCCTTGATAAAACACAGTGGACCAACACCAGCAGCTGACATGGCACCCCAGACCATCACTGACTGTGGGTACTTCACACTGGACTTCAGGCATTTTGGCATTTCCTTGTCCCCAGTCTTCCTCCAGACTCTGGCACCTTGATTTCCGAATGACATGCAAAATTTGCTTTCATCCGAAAAAAGTACTTTGGACCACTGAGCAACAGTCCAGTGCTGCTTCTCTGTAGCCCAGGTCAGCCGCTTCTGCCGCTGTTTCTGGTTCAAAAGTGGCTTGACCTGGGGAATGCGGCACCTGTAGCCCAATCCACTGCTTCCACAGGTCCCCCAAGGTCTGGAATCGGCCCTTCTTTCACTTTTTCCTTCCCACAGACGTCCCACTGAGGTGGCTTGATACGGCACTCTGGGAACAGCCTATTCGCTCAGAGATTTCTTTCTGTGTCTTACCCTCTTGCTTGAGGGTGTCAATGACGGCCTTCTGGACAGCAGTCAGGTCGGCAGTCTTACCCATGATTGTGGTTTTGAGTAATGAACCAGGCTGGGAGTTTTTAAAAGCCTCAGGAATCTTTTGCAGGTGTTTAGAGTTAATTGGTTGATTCAGATGATTAGGTTAATAGCTCGTTTACACTACCTGAACATGATATGCTAATTTTTTGAGATAGGAATTTCGGGTTTTCATGAGCTGTATGCCAAAATCATCAGAATTAAAACAATAAAAGACCTGAAATATTTTAGTTGGTGTGCAATGAATCTAAAATATATGAAAGTTTAATTTTTATCAGTACATTACAGAAAATAATGAACTTTATCACAAAATGCTAATTTTTTGAGAAGGACTAGTATATATATGCCCTGACATATCCAAAATCTAAGCCAAATCAAACGTGCGAATCATTCGCTATGGCGACCCTGATAAAGGGAAAAAGCCGAAAGGAAATCTTATATGTCCTGCCATGGCCTGGCAAGCTGTACAGGGTGTACTCTGCCCTCGGCCACTGTCGGCTGAGATGGGCTCCAGCCTTCCCTTGACCCTAATTAGGATTAAGCGGCTGAGAAATGAATGAATGAATGAATGTCTTTCGGACTCGGATAAAAATCTTTTACAGTCAACGACTTCCGAATGTGTGGGGTTAGTGTTCCTCACCACACGCCGAGTTTCCTCCCCTGAGATGTTTTTCCTGGACTTCACTGGAGTCGCTTCCGATTCCGATTTTGCTTGATCTCCAATCACTTTTTTAGTAACTGGAGAGCATGCGCTATCGGGTTAGGCTCGGGTGACTGACTTGGCCATTGAAGAATATAATATTTGAATATTTGTTATCCTGGTGATGAATCCGGGTTCCATTTGGAAATGATCTGCACAGAGCGATGCCAGCAAGTGCGCAGCATCTTCACATCAAATCATCCAAAACCACCAGAGAGCCGCTGCACTGCCATATCCATCCAGCTGTTCGGATCACCAGCCCGTCCTTTCTTCCCACCATTTTAATCAATTTTATCTCGGCTTCCTCTGCCCAAAAATCATGTTTCACAACCGAGCCTACTTCCCATCGAGTCTCATGGACTTCCTGTTCGCGCTGTTCGCCGGTCGCGAACCCTTTTTATTTACACACAGGAAGCTGCTTCCTGGTTCTAGATCTCACCCATCACTTTCTTGAGGGACAGTGGTGGCCTAGTGGTAAAGGTTCTGGATCACTGACCCTAAGGTTGGTGGTTCGAGCCCCACTCTCCACGGGTTGTCCCTGTCCCCCCCCAGTGCACTAACTGGGTTATCAAAGGCCGGCCGTGTCTCTCACTGTCTATGGTGAGAGGTTGATGCAAAAGAACCGTCGCTGACTTTCGACAGGAGGAGCTGCAAAGACGTCAGCGTGTTTCCGCCCTGCAATGGCCTGGCGAGCCCTCCAGGTTGTACTCTGCCCTCGTGCGGAGTCGGCCGGGATGGGCGCCGGCCTCCCCGTGACTCTAATTAGGATTAAGCGGTTACAGAAAATGAACGGATGAATGAACTTTGTTGCGTGTTCCTGACTTGACTGGATGATGTGAATGTATGTTTCTTTTCCAAGGAAAGATTGACGTTCTCGTCCAGATCAGTTGTCTGTTGTGGTCTTGCGGGTTTTCTGGTGGTTCTGAGCTCATTGATGCGTTCCTTCTTTACATTTACAAAGCTACCAGATTTGAGTTGAGATGGCCACAGAAGTTTATTTTTAAATCCTTGAAGGTTTTTTTTGTTTTTGTTTCTTATGATTATTGTTTATTCATATACATGGATGAATAGATGACAAAATTCAAATTCAACCGTTTCTTAATTTGTCATGAAATAATAATGAAACAGGCTGAAACTGGCCATGACACTTCCTGCCAGTCAACTGTCCAATTACTTTTGAGCGTCTGAAAATGATGACTGAACGAGTGAAATGTCTGAAAGGTTAAGACGCTAGTCGTGTTGATTGTTTTGATTCGCCTGAGTTACTTAGACAAAGCCGCGTGTGTTGATTTGGTAAATTTGATGCTGCATTCTTCGTGGATCTCAGTTCGAAACAGACCATGCTCTACAGCGGTCGCTAAAATCAGCTCTGACATTAATAAATGATGTCATGCGCTTACAGGGCTGTCAGTGAACTGAATGGTTGTGCAGAAATAACTGAAGTGTACCTAGAGAGAAGATCTCCCACAGCAAAATGCCGTATGACCAGACGTCGCTCTCGAATGTGTACACGCACTCAAAAATACTCTCGGGAGACATCCACTTCACCGGCAGACGGGCCTGCACAAGATACATCCGTTAGCATGCTGCCGTTATCTGTTCTCATTCCAAAGAAAGCTCTCGGCTCTCAAAGAATGTCTCGTCTCCTTTCTGTGTTTTATTTTATAATAGTTTTGTGTTTAATTTTGCATGATGGGATATAACATTCCTAGACACACTCAGATCTGACTGGAGCACGACTTCCTGGCACAGAATCGCTTCAAAAATGTCATGTTTTATAAATTCAAAGACCTCCTACTGTTACCATTCACATTTTCCTCAAATTTAAATTTTCTTTTCTTTTAAAAACTTGAGTTTTTTTTTTTCTTTTCTGGAGAATAACATACATTTCCCTTCACCACATAGTTGGAGTCAGTAGTGATGTCACGGGCAAGTCCAAAGTCACAGATCTTGGCCACTCTACCTTGTGTGAGGAGGATGTTTCTGGCCGCCAGGTCTCTGTGAATACACTGAACACACACACACACACACACACACCCACACACACCCACACACACACACCCACACAAAATTAGCATATTGTGATAAAATTCATTATTTTCTGTAATGTACTGATAAACATTAGACTTTCATATATTTTAGATTCATTACACACAACTGAAGTAGTTCAAGACTTTTATTGTTTTAATATTGATCATTTTAGCAAAAAAAAGTAAAGAAAAACCAAAAATCCCTATCTGAAAAAATTAGCATATTTCATCCAACCAATAAAAAAGTGCTTTTAATACAAAAAAAGTCAACCTTCAAATAATTATGTTCAGTTCTGCACTCAATACTTGGTCGGGAATCCTTTTGCAGAAATGACTGCTTCAATGCGGGCGTGGCATGGAGCCAATCAGCCTGTGGCACTGCTGAGGTGTTACGGAGGCCCAGGATGCTTCGATAGCGGCCTTAAGCTCATCCACAGTGTTGGGTCTGGTGTCTCTCAACTTTCTCTTCACAATATCCCACAGATTCTCTATGGGCTTCAGCTCAGGAGAGTTGGCAGGCCAATTGAGCCCAGTAATACCATGGTCAGTAAACCATTTAGCAGTGGTGTTGGCACTGTGAGCAGGTGCCAGGTCGTGCTGAGAAATGTGGGGACTTGACACTGGACTTCAGGCATTTTGGCATTTCCTTGTCCCCAGTCTTCCTCCAGACTCTGGCACCTTGATTTCCGAATGACATGCAAAATTTGCTTTCATCCGAAAAAAGTACTTTGGACCACTGAGCAACAGTCCAGTGCTGCTTCTCTGTAGCCCAGGTCAGCCGCTTCTGCCGCTGTTTCTGGTTCAAAAGTGGCTTCACCTGGGGGATGCGGCACCTGTAGCCCAGTCCATTGCTTCCACAGGTCCCCCAAGGTCTGGAATCGGCCCTTCTTTCAGTTTTTCCTTCCCACAGACGTCCCACTGAGGTGGCTTGATACGGCACTCTGGGAACAGCCTATTCGCTCAGAGATTTCTTTCTGTGACTTACCCTCTTGCTTGAGGATGTCAATGATGGCCTTCTGGACAGCAGTCAGGTCGGCAGTCTTACCCATGATTGCGGTTTTGAGTAATGAACCAGGCTGGGAGTTTTTAAAAGCCTCAGGAATCTTTTGCAGGTGTTTAGAGTTAATTGGTTGATTCAGATGATTAGGTTAATAGCTCGTTTACACTACCTGAACATGATATGCTAATTTTTTGCAATAGGAATTTTGGGTTTTCATGAGCTGTATGCCAAAATCATCAGTATTAAAACAATAAAAGACACACACACACACACACACACACACACACACACACACACAAGCTTGAGAAACACTGGAAAATAAGTATTAAATTCCACAAATCAGTTACTTTCTGATTAGTGCAGACCTGCTCTGTGGTCTGTTTATGTGGAAATTGAGGTCTCTGCTTTAAACACTCAGACACTGTTAATTCTTACTGTAGTTATAACAGTTCAGCTAAATTGAAGCAAATGTTTACGTGATATGGATTTGCAAATACTTTCACAAACACAAACCCCACCAAGATAACTGATAGATGGTTAGCACAACTGACGCAGCATTCGGTTTGTAAATGCAAGTTAAGAGCTCAGAGTACGCGGTAATATGAAAACTACGCACATCACTGCGCCAATAAAAAAGAAAAAAAAAAGCCATGTAAGACCCACGTCACATAAATCTCAGTAGTAAGCACTTCTGGTTCATAGAAACAAACAAACAAACAAACAAAGAATCAAATCATTCGATTTGCAAAATCTGACCCGGATTGGGAAAACCCAGCCAAGCCAAACCTTTTGAGAAAGATGTCGATGGAGGAACTCACTCATTTGCCAAACAGCTTAATCCTACTCGGGTCACGGGGAAACTGGACGTACAGCGTGCACAACTTACCAGCCCATTACAGGGCCAACACACACAACAATGCACACTCACACCCACACCAAGCAGCCGTTTAGCCTCATGTGCATGTATTTGGACTGTGGAAGGAAACTGGAGTACGGGGAGGAAGCCCCATCCAAATTCCATAGGGACATTCCCATCAGAGGACAGCGGTGGTCTGGTGGTGAGCTGGTAGATTACCGATCCTAAGGTCTGGGGTTCAAGCCCCACTGTCAGTGGTTGTCACTGCTGTCCCCCCAGTGCACTAACTGGGTTATCAAAGGCTGGCCATGTTTCTCACTGTCTGTCGAGTGAGGTTCATGCAAAAGAACCATTGCTGAGTGTCGCAAAGAGCAGCTGTGTAGCCATCAGTTCATGTTTCTGCCCTGCGATGGCCTGGCAAGCTGTCCAGGGTGTACTCTGCCCTCGCCCAGAGTCAGCTTAGATGGGTGCAAGTCTCTGCGCGGCCCTAATTAGGATTAAGCGGTTCAGAAAATGAATGAAATGAATGAATGAATTCCCAGCAGGTACTCAAACCCAGGCACATCCTTATGTGAGGCGGATGTACCAACCACATCATACTTCTCAGTCCGAGGAACTTCTGCTCCAAATCTCAGCTCACTGTTTCCAAGAAATCCTGAGATAATAGAATTTGGACTCGTGTCCTTAACTCTGAGACGTGAACACTGAATATCGACCTGGACTAAAGGCTCACTGACCACTCTGAGGAAGCTGGCCTTACACTTATCTGGAGTCGATAAATTAGGAAAGTGCTCAGTAGGGTGGTAGTTCAGCACCCAAATACCAAAGAATCGCAATAAGGTTCCTCTGATTCAGAAAAAAAAGGGGGCAGTGGTGGCCTAGTGGTATAGGGCGCTGGCTCGCTGATCCAAAGGTTGGGGGTTCGATTCCCACTCTCCACAAGGTTGTTACTGTCCTTCCCAGTGCAGCTAACTGGGTTATCAAAGGCCGGCCATGTCTCTCACTGTCTATGGTGTGAGGCATGTAAAAGAGCCATTGCTGACTTTCGACAAGAGTAGCTGCAAAGCCGTCGGCGTGTTTCCGCCCTGCGATGGCCTGGCGAGCTGTCCAGGGTGTACTCTGCCCTAGCCCAAAGTTGGCTGGGATGGGCGCCAGCCTCCCCGCGACCCCAATTAGGATGAAGCGGTTACAGAAAATGAACTGAACTGAACTGATTCAGAAAAAAAAGTTCTGACTTTGAGGAAGTAATTTAACACATTTAATTTCCAAAATAAACATTTTATGCTATTGATGAATCTCATTTATTTTGTTTAAAGCAATAAAAATAAACAAGCAATTTCTGACACAAATGATCACTGCACTAATTATCCATTCAGTAAGTTCCTGTTCCGTGATACTGTTCATGCTTGGTGTTGTTTTGCTTGGCAAAAGTTTGTCAGAGTAATATTGTGAGTTTTTTTTTTTTTTTTTTATTACAGTGGTACCTCACCTTACGAAATTAATCTGTTCCAGAAGTGGTTTCGTAACTTGATCTTTTCGTAAGTTGAGCTGCATTTTACATATGAAAGGCCTGATTCGTTCCAAGGCCCCCAATACTACCCCCTAAACCCTTTAAAAATTATAAAAGTACAACTTTTAAAGACCTCCTTCTGCTACAATATCATACCGATGGTAGACCGGTTTGGCCATATTCCTTTGCAATATCACTCAACCGCATGCCATGATCCCACTTCTTCTTTTCACTCACACCGGGGAATCACTTTCACTGGGAATAACACACATGTGTGTGTGTGTGTGTGTGTGTGTGTGTGTGTGTGTGTGTGTGTGTGTGTGTGCGCGCGCGCGCATGTGTTGACCATGTCTTCTTAGCAGTTATAATCGTACAAATGTTTATGCAAGGTTAAAAGCCTGAGCCAAAAAATAAAGTTGCGATGAGCACACTCGAAAAACTCACGAAACAACAGTAACTCTGTCCTTTATGCGTGTTAGAACTCCGTGAAAGAACAATGGGTCGAAAAGCATCATGGGTATTATGAAAATACAGCACCCTCTTAGCCAATAGGAGGTCAGTGGGGCGGGATGTTGGGAGATAGCCAATGGGAGGCCAGTGAGTTTTGTAAGGTGAGGTACCACTGTATTATTCTAGCAACCCAGACACGTACAATGAGATTATGTTTTCGTTCCTGTTTATTTGTCTTACTTTAATCAAAACTGTATCAAATCTACAAATCCAACTTGTAGGTGTCGTATGGGACAAAAAAAGCAAAACAAAACTCCCCCTGAATTTTGGATTGCATCTGAATCACAGGATGGATTCAAGAAATCAATTTCTCTTTCGGGTTCAATGCATGGGCATTCGGCATTCAACAGCGAGTATGTGCTGATGTGACTCCCACAGTGGACAACGCATTCAGCAATCAGACTGAGTGACAAATAGGAGATTTAATTTGGAGTACAAATAATTAATATTTGGGTGTGACCCTTATAATCTCTAGAAATGACCCAGCGGTGCATAGGCACTGACATCGGGCCTTGTTTCCTTGTGACATTTATACGTAACCGATTTCAATGCCAAACACATACACAAGGAAATGCCTGAGGGCATATACGTGACTGTTTAAAGTTATCGCTTATGTACTGTTACCAGATATGTTTATCTAACCTTTAAGAAGAACATTTTATGGTATAATTTATAGGGTTAGACTGGAAACTCGAATTGGAATTCTTTTAATGTCGGACTTGCATGTAGACAAACATGGCAGTTGCTGTTGCATATTTGTGTGACAACGAAGGGTCGACTATTAACCTTGGCAGAGATTTGTACTCTTCATAGATTTTTTAAAGAAAGTGTTTGTTCAGGAAGATTGCTGTCACATATTTGATTGGTGTTCCAAAAGATATGACACAGAAAAAACGTGAAAACGTGAAAGCTGGTTAGACCGATCTATTCAACCAACCAGAAAATAAAGCTAAGCACCTTTTACCTTTACGTGCATCTCAAATAAATTTCCTTCGTTATCCACTGTTGGATCTGTTGAGCTCAGTTTGCCAAAGTTGCGAATAAAGAATCAAACATCATGTACAGACTCGAGAGGACGTATACGGTGCGAATATTCATACACGCTTAATGCAGTGACTCAACAATTAAATGCGAAACCAAGTAATAATCGACAGTGGTGGTCTGGTGGTAAAGGTGCTGGATCACTGATCCCAAGGTCAGGGGTTCGAGCCCCAATCTCAACGGGTTATCACTGCTGTCCCCCCAGTGGTGCTAACTGGGTTATCAAAGGCCGGCCATGTCTCTCACTGTCTATGGTGTGAGGTTCATGTAAAAGAACCATTTCTGACTTTCATCAAGGGCAGCCGCATAGCCATCAGCGTGTTTCTTCCCTGAGATGGCCTGGCGAACTGTCCAGGGTGTACTCTGGCCTCACCCACAGTTGGATTAGATGGGCATTAGCCTCCCTCGACCCTAATTAGGATTAAGCGGTTTAGAAAATGAATGAATGACCCAAGTAGTCACCTCAATATCCAGGATCCACCCTTGAAGACTTGTCCAGGAAAAACAACAATCTGTTCTCAAAGGTTCCGTCATTTCAAAGTTAAAATTCTTTCAGGATTCTCTTGAGATCCCAAATCAAAGCATTTAACATGCTGAGATCTTTGGGCTCCACAGTGTTTATAGAATAATCAAACACAATTCAGTTTCATTTAAAATAAAAAAATATATATATTTCCCACTGGCATTTTGGCATCGTGTTACTTCAATAAACAACATTCATGCTGTTGTTTACACAACGCCGAGGAAATGAAAAACATCAACCTGATAACCAAGTTGGGAAATGTGTGTCTGTGATATTTGACACGCTTGGAAGGAAGTGCACACATGGCTGTGGACATGTGAGTACCTATCTCAGTAATCTGAACCCTGACCGGACAGCGAACAGAAAAAGTGATCACTGAGCTCCATAAAGGTGCGCCTGAAATATTGGATTGTGACTGGCGGAGGTGTGGTGACAGAAGCGGGTAGACGATGACATCATAGAGTAGAGGAGAGGAGAGGATGGGAAAAGTGAGAAAAACAAGGAGTCCCTACATTTTTAGATGCCAGAAAGTCCATGCCCTTAGCAACTTGATATGAGAAGCTGAGGAGATCTTCAGTGTCCAGAGCCAAACCATCCTCTTGCAGAACCTCACTGAACACATTGCAATCAGTGTCAGAGCCTACAAGAGAAAAAGAAATGATTATAAAAGACTATAGACACCATTAAAATAAATACATTTTATATGCATATATATGTCTCAGAAGAGGAAAGAAGAGAAGAAGTCCAGTTCCTCTCCATTGAGCAGTACCTTTGGGTAGCGAACGTTTCTCAGTAGACTGCACACCCGAACCCAAAGGTTTCATGGTCATGTAGCCGTTTCTACTTTCACTGTAAACAACAACCGCAGCACGTAAACATGCCACTTAAGTTGAATATTTTTTTCAAAATCGATTACAGTAGGCCCTCGGCAGATTGGCGACAAACCCGGAAGTAAGTGACATGTGATTCGAATGTAGCCAATGGCTGAGAGCTTTTGTTTCTCCCTCCTGCTGATTGGTTGCAGATGATGTGTACACCTCTTTTTTTTCTCCTTGGCGCACATGTCATTAATGTGATTGATTGA
>CM045737.1:7930506-7933006 GCA_024760905.1 Plotosus lineatus | reverse complement strand
CTTTTATCTACAGAGGATACGGTGCACTTTATATGATTGCAGGAATGATTTAAAACATCTCGTACTGTAACACTGCCAGTAATTCCCCATTGCCCGTTGGGTCCTGCACTGCGTGAGGTGTTCAGCCTTACCTGCATATACTTGTAAGTGAGAACAAACAGGATGAGGCAAAGGAAGGCTGCTGCAGCAATGAAGCCAATCAGCAATGGAGTAAAAAGCTCATGGGGAACAGTATGATCTGGAATTTTAAACAACAACAACAACAACAACAACAACAAAACATCAAAAAAAGAGAAACATAAAAGATGTGTGGTGGGGGGGGGGGGGGGGGCGTTGGGGTGGTGGTGGTGTGTGGTTGAACGCAATCGGTTCTGGTTCTTATCAGACATGAATACCGTATTCGACGTAATAAGCGCCCTGTTCCAATAAACCCCACCCCACCCCACCCCCCAGTGTTTTTAATCTTAATAACTGCCCATGTGTACTGGGAGCAAAATGGTAGATCAAACTTACCAATTTTATTCGATCAGTCTCTGTAACAGTAAAATGAAGCGTTCACTGCCTGGAAAAGTGAGTTTACACGGTATTTCAAGACCCTCTGCCGCTGGGGAATGTCTATAATGTTCATCAGTAACAACACATTTGATTGTTCCGTCATGCTTTAAAAAACAGGAAAATATTTTGCTGTGTTCTCTTGGTAAATGTCCAATAAGATAAACCATTCGAAACTGCTACAGCAAAACTATGGGATGCTCTGAATGAATGGAGCGATGAGCCAGCCGTGGACCAATCAGAAAGTGATGATGAGTATTTTTCACTCGATTGTCCTGCTCACTAACTTCATAGATTTAACGACGTTCCTGGCCATGTGCTTTTCAATGTGCCAGGTGCTGAAGTTGACCATTGTGTTGATTGGTTCAACGTGCCATGTGCTAAAGTTGGCATTCATCGAGGGAAAATATTTAAAGGAACATCACCGAGAGTGAAAATTAAAGGGATTTTTAAATTTTTTAATTATGCTGTTTTCTGTTTATTTTCAGCTTTCATGTAAGTAATTTGGTTGATATTACAAAACGAATAATATAAATACCAGTAAAACTCTTTTATTCTTCTGTTATTATTCATGTTTGCAACCTCAATGCTAATAAGCACTTATCGATCCACTCCGCTGGTAAACATTTTAATAAGCGCCCACCCACTCCAATTTTTTTAAGCACCTTGGGCGCCTATCATGTCGAATACGGTGTGTATATATAAAAAGAAAGCAATAGAAACGCTGTATGATGGTGGGTTGAAATATTCATAGGTTGACCATGATGGAGAGTTCAAATTTGATTGAAAGTGTATTTTTAATACACAGTCTCCCCTACGGTCCCACAACGACTTCCATTGGTGTTCCATCGTTTCTTTCCCCTTTGTAAAGAGCCTATCAAGTTTCAATGCTCCGTCTTAGTCAGCCTATGAATTTTTCAACCTGAGCTCATACAAGTTCTCCTTTAGGCGTAAGAGTATCTGATACAGACGGCACAATGGAGCAGTGGTGAGCATGTCTTCCTCACAGTAACAAGGCCCTGGGTTGGTGTTCTGGGCTGAGATGTTTCTGTGTGGAGCTTGCATGTTCTTCCTATGCATGTGTGGGCCTCCTCCAGCTACGCCAGTTTCCTCCAACAATCCAAAAACATCCACACGAGCCACACTAGCCGCTTTAATTTGGCCTTGGTGTGTGTTCTAATTGTTGTATGTGTTGAGTTGTGGTGGTCTGGTGAGCAGTTTGGAGTTTGCCACATTTTCACGCAGTGTCAGCTGTGATAAGCGCCAGCCTCCCAGCGGCCCGAATAGTAAGATTAAGTGGTTTGGTAAATATCAATGAGCAAGTGATGCATGTCACGTATAAATCTTCCTTCGGGCTTTCTGTACAGGGCTCAGTGTGAAAAGAGACCCGAACCATGGATAGGACAGTATGAGTTTTCGATTGGAGTTCGAATCCCATCTGTTGTTGCGAGGTTTAGTGTTCTGCGTGTGCTTGAGTGTTATTGTTTTTCTGCTTTGGACTCTGAGGTGTAATAAAGTCTTTATCCATAAGAAGCTTTCTGTCCATTTCAAATCAGAGAATGCAGACTCTGCAGGAAATAATCCCCTGTAAACCGGTCACTGGCTTTTAGTGCACTCCTCTCTCTCTCTCTCTCTCTCTCTCTCTCTCTCTCTCTCTCTCTCTCTCCATTCTGTCCTTCTATCCCTACCTCCATTGTCCCATTGTACCTAAAAACCTTTACCTTCAACCTATCCCTTCTCTACAACACAAACATGCCCCATGCACCCCCTCCCACACACACACACACACACTTTGTGTTGGCACCTATAAAGCATTGTCTTGGTAGTGGTCTGTTCTGGGTGTTTAAACTTTAGAAACTGAACCTTTAGTTCTTCTCCACTTATCAGTCTTTGCTTCGAATACAGATTCAGGAAACCTTCTCCACCCTAAAGCCCTGAACCTGCACCA
>CM045737.1:7908006-7923006 GCA_024760905.1 Plotosus lineatus | reverse complement strand
ATACCTTTACATTATACACAGATTGGACACCAGTAAACCGACACCCTCCAAACTGCTGTCATCAGTCAGGTTCTGAACACTCTTCAGACTGCTGTGTAACGGTATGCAGAGTTTAGTAAACATGCTTCACACTCCAGGAGCTCAAGAATTGTCAGATTTTCAGGGAAGTTGAATTGCGGGCCAGTCAGCCATCGACAAACCAAATGATCCAAATTGTCATCAAATGGGGTTTTATGGCTGAGCAACAGGACGCAAACCTCTTATCATCTTCTTCTGCTTAATCTGGGGTCAGGTCGCAAAACACGGGAAACCTCACCCGGCCCGGACACGGCTTGACAGATTGACAGCTCTTTCTCGATTCTGTGGGTGGTGTGCATGGCCGTTCTTAGTTGGTGGAGCGATTTGTCTGGTTAATTCTGATAACGAATAGTTACACGGCCCCTCGCGGTTGGCGTCCAACTTCTTATAGGTACAAGTGGCGTTCCGCTACGTCAGATGAAGCAATAACAGGTCTGTGATGCCCTTAGCTGTCTGGGGCTGCATGCGCGCCACAATGTGGATCAGCGTATGCCTACCCTACGCCGAGAGGCGCGGGTAATCCGCTGAACCCTATTCGTGATTGGGACTGGGGATTGCAGTTATTCCCCATGAACGAGGAATTTCCAGTAAGCGCGGGTCATAAGCTCGCGTTGATTAAGTCCCTCCCCTTTGTACATACCTCTTCTTCGACCTGCTAATATTCATTCTGAAATTGTGGGTGTTCATCACTTATGTCCGGTCTCGCTATGTTAAAAAGAACATAAAGAGGTCGCAATTGATTTTCGCGTCCTGGGTTGGAATTGAACACCGGCTGTAACGGGTATTAATGCTAAAGCTCATGTTAAATGAAAATGAAAAAGAACAAGAAAACAAATCACTTCTACCATGACAACTTTTGGCTTTAATCAAAATCCAGATAGTGTACGAATGAAGAGCTTTTGATAGAATCTTGGCTGTGTACACTTTTTGCTGCAATTATAACCTCGAGCATCACCCAGACCGGTTCTTCTACACCCCGCTACCACGTGTAAACATTGCTGTTATGGTAATATTAAATTGTTACATACGAAAGCTGCCGTGCCATTAATCATTAATCTGAACTACACACCATGACTTTTGTAAATATGCACAAAGATATTATTATTGTTATTAATATTATTATTATTATTATTATTATTATTATTATTTATTTATTTATTTTTTTTTTTTATTATTACGTTTACACAAAGCAGCAAGTTTCCACACCGCCAGCACATGACACACTTCTAGTTAAAGTGGTTCCTAACAGGTCGAACCTCAGGATCCACATTCTTCCTGATTCATAAGTCACAAATATTTTAATTTGAAAAAAAAACTGTGTAGTTAAACACTAAACCTTATTAAAATCTTAAAATAAAGGAAATAAAAATGTGATTTTCAAATGTCAGACAGATGTGGTCAGTGGAAAGCTCACATATCCCTTTTTTTTGTTGTGGAATGGTTAAGTGGCACTGAATGAAATATTCCAAAGAGGCCTTTCTTTTGCATGCAACTGTCATTGTTTTAAAACAAACGAGGCCAAGTAGACTTACTGGGATTTACATCTGATCTCTCCATGTGTTCCCCAGCCTCCAAAATATGAGTAGCAAAAAAAGGGCACAACTACACTGGCCCAATGGACTACAGGATCATCCTGGGATGGACAGATGGACAGAAATGTTGGCTTTTTACATCCGGGCCCAGTGGTTCATCAGGCCGGTGCTTATCCCTGGTTTCCGTAGCGTGAAGCGACTTGGAGTTCAACTCCTCCTGGATGGGACGCTAGTCCGGAGCAGGTTACCTTCCCAGTATATTTTTACTGGAACCCATTTATACTGCTGGGTGAACATAGGCACACTTGTGGTTAAGACCTTTCCCAGGGGTTTTAGCACAGTGGGGGTCTAACTGGGATTTGAACTCACAACCTCCTGAGCGCAGCACCCTAACCACTACCCCACCAGCCCCAGATGGAGCGAAATAGTGATCACTATGTTCCACTGACTATTTTCATCCACCCTTCAGTATTCCTTTCAAATATTCAATGTTCATCCCTCTGTATATATATATATATATATATATATATATATATATATATATATATTTAATACATACAACTTCTGGGGCAGTGGTGGCCTGGTAGTAAAGGCGCCGGATCACTGATCCTAAAGTTGGGGGTTCTGTCTCTCACTGTCTATAGTGTGAGGTTCATGTAAAAGAACCATTGCTGACATTCTCAAGTGTAGCTGCAAAGCCGTCAGTATGTTTCTGACCTGCAATGGCCTGGCAAACTGTCCAGGGTGTACTCTACCCTTGCCTGGAGTCGGCTGGGATGGGCGCCAGCCTCCCCGCGACCCTAATTAGGATTAAGTGGTTACAGAAAATGAATGACATTCAACTTCTTTTATATTTTTATTTCTTTTATTTATATACAGTGGTACCTCACTGTTTTCACACACGAAATGAATCCGTTCCAGCTCTTTACCGTGATTTACTTTACCGTGCTTACCGTCGTTATTCTAGTTGAATCTGTTGTAAAGACAGAATGTAAGCGATGTACAGTATTATAATAAGTGCTGATACACGGAAATGCCTACCTGGCATGGGGTTGGTCGCAGTAGTACCATGTGATCTGAGGCGGGGGATAACCTTCAGCGACACAGCGCACTTGTCCATCAACCGGACCTTCATGAAATACGATTGCTGGTTTACCTGGAGATTAAAAGCAGTGGTGAGATTATTTCAAACAAACAAACAAACAAACAAAAACAATACTAACTTTTCAGTTTCAAGATTTTAGAATATTTTCAAACCTCACTCATCGCTCAGTCTCTCATTTGCTGAACCATCTAATCCTAAAGCGGTCGTGGGAAAACAAAAGCCTATTTTACCCTGTGTGAAGGCGGGGTTATACCCATAACAGCTGGCCAGTCAATTGCAATAAATATACCAGCACTCGCTCTCACACCTGGGGGGGGGGGGGCAACTTGCAATAACCAATCAGACTAAAGTGCATGTCTTTGGATACGTGGAGGAAGCCTGCACAAGCACGGGGAACACATGCGCCCAGGAACATTTTGCTGTGAGGCAGGCAAGTTAACCACTATACCACTGTGCCCCCATTTACCAACCTGAATCTATGACATATTATAATAAAATGTACCACTACAAACGTATAAATAAATAAATAAATAAATAAAACACAAGACTGGACCATTCAGGGCGGCACGGTTGTGGGGGTGGTGTGTTTAGCACGTCCGCCTCACAGCGAGAAGGTCCTGGGTTCGACTCCCAGCTCGGGTGTTTATTTGCGGGGTTTGCGTGTTCTCCCTGTGCTCGTGTGGGTTTCCTCCGGGTACTCCGGTTTCCTCCCACAGTCCAAAACCACGCACAGTAGGTTAATTGGTTTGTCCAAATCTCTCCTAGGTGTGAGTGTGAGTATGAATGGTTATATGAATGCTGACCCTGCGATGGCCTGGCAAGTTGTCCAGGGTGTACCCCACCCTCACCCGGAGTCGGCTGAGATGGGCGGCAGCCTCCCTGCAGCCCTAATTAGGATTAAGAAAATGGATGAATGAATGAATGGACCATCCAGCATTCAATCAGTAATGTGATAATACAGTCCCTCCAGGAAGTCACAGTGTCATCATCGCATCAAATCACAAACTCAGCCAATCCTGCACAAGCTCGCAATTTTAACCAATCATGCACTCGAATATAACCACTGAATTAGGCCAATCGCTGTATTTTACAATGAGTTTAGCCAATCATAGCAGTCCCCTGTGCAACCACTGAGCCATACATCATACATTTTGCTTTTGAAGGCATTACGATGCGGAAAGGCGCACGCCCATGTACTTGTAATTTTCACATATTTCTGTAACCTCACAGCAACGCAGAAAAGCATCACATCACATCGTTTTACTTTCCATTTTCGACTGTAAGAGTATCACAAAATCCTGAAAGGAAAACCCCACATGGAATGTTGAAGGTCCTGTATATAGATGTACCGTGTTTCCCTGAGAATAAGACCAGGCTTATATTCATTTTCATACCAAAATATGATACTAGGGATTATTTTTAGGTGATGATGTCTTTTACATTTTTCTCTATTCCATATCTTATAATATATTTTTGTCTTTATATATTCTTATTTCGTTATACTGTATTTCTTTATTTTTTAATATTTTAACCAGAACCGAATCGAGCGATTTTAGCGATTTTTATGGACGCACGTGTATGTCCTCGTTTTAAAGCAGCCGCTGACGTCATCGACTGAGCCTCAATGCGCAAGGATTGATGCTTTGACAGCGTACCTTAGGTAAAGCTGCCTAATAGATGAGTCAGCACTTTCACCTAGAACCCTAGATTGAGCCAGTAGCAGGCCAATGAATCGCTGCCGCTCTCAATTAGGGCTTATTTTAAGGGGAGAGCCGATATTAAAATCATCTTGTAAAATCACGCCAGGTCTTATTTTGTGATTAGGACTTATTTTGTGATTAGGACTTATTTTGTGATTAGGTCTTATTTTGTGATTAGGTCTTATTTTGTGATTAGGTCTTATTTTCAGGGAAACACAGTAATAGGTATATAGTATTTAGGTATAGATAATAAACATAACATTCGATGGTGCAACAAAGCAGAGCATATTTGCAAAGTTTATATAAACACCTGTTTGTTTTGCATTCTTGAACACTAATAACAAAAGTATTACACACGAATGTGCGTCACATGACTAATGGAAGCAGAACCGCTGTGTCACTGCTTCCTGTCATGTACTGTTTATACCACAGGTGTATTTCTTTCCCTGAAACTTACTAAGGACGTGAACTTCAAATTTCAGGAGGGCGTCAGCATCACCATTGGAGGCCATAAAATTGTAGACGCCGCTCTCTGATACCTTTAAACGCACGAGCCTTAATTGGCTGTGATAGCTGTAAAGAAAAAAAAAAAAAAAACAATAATAAAACTTCACAGGTAGAAAAATAAACAACAAAACCCATCATGTGTGTGTGTGTGTGTGTGTGTGTGTGTGTGTGTGTGAGTGTGTGTGTGTGTGTGTGTGTGTGTGTGTGTGTGTGCGTGTCTCTGTGTGTGTGTGTGTGTGTGTCTGTTTGTGTGCGTGTCTCTGTGTGTGTGTGTGTGTGTGTGTGTGTGTGTGTGTGTGTGTGTGTGTGTGTGTGTGTCTGCGTGTCTGTGTGTGTGTGTGTGTCTCTGCGTGTGCACAAGACGCTGTGTGTGTGTGCACGTGTGTGAGTGTGTGTTTGTGTATTCGTGCACGTGTGTGTGTGTGTGTGTGTGTGTGTGTGTGTGTGTGTGTGTGTGTGTGTGTGTGCGCGTGGTGTGCGTGTGTGTGTGTGTGCGTGCGCGCGCGCGTGCGTGTGTGTGTGTGTGTGTGTGTGTGTGTGTGTGTGTGTGTGTGCATGTGTGTGTGTGTGTGTGTATGTGTGTGTGTGTGTGTGTGTGTGCATACCTGTGCGCATGCGAGTATGTGGTAATTATATGGTCCGTTGTATTTGTGAGATTCTTCCGATTGTAGCTCCAGGTGATGTGAGGTTTCGGGTAGGCTTCCATATCCACCCGCAGAGACAGACTCTCTCCTTCTCGCACTCTCCATGCCCCAGTATCCACATGGGTCAGGTTAATGAACCCTTTGCCTAACACACACACACACACACACACACACACACACACACACACAATAGGATAGGTAAGCACCTTACCACCGGGCCACCACTGGGCCACCACTGCCCTGCTATAGAGATAATCTGGCCTATTAATTAAATATATAACAATTATTGGTCGAAGTCGAGGTGACTCGAGGAGACTGTTGATTGATGCCTGTCGAGTCTGAGCTGGCTCATTTTTTTAATATACAGTGTTACACATGGGAAAATAAAACACAAACTGAAATGTGATTTTTTTTTTTTAATGATTTATTTTTACATTTCTAAAGTATGACACCTGTACCTTATGACATATTTAGAAACCTATAAAAAGTTTGAAAAAAAAGTTTTTTTTTCTTTTTTTTTTTAATTCACAGCTGTTCTTTGGTTCTGTAATTCAGTTTTCATTTATCAATGCCATGGGCAGTAAAGTGGAGAGGTGGCCCGATGGTACGGTGCTGGAATACTGATCAAATGTGTATTGTGTGTGTGTGTGTGTGTGTGTGTGTGTGTGTGTGTGTGTGTGTGTGTGTGTGTGTGTGTGTGTGTGCATTAATAAAAATGTTTAATAATGGTTTAATGAACTACTTTTATAATTTTTAAAGGGTTCAGGGGGTAGTCTCGGGAGCCTTGGAATGAATCACGCGTTTTACATGTAAAATGCGGTTCAATTTACAAAACATCCAGGTGAAGGAAAAGGCTCTGGAACGGATAAATTTCGTAAGGTGAGGTAGCACTGTACGTGTGTTTTATGTTGTTATAGCGTTGATATGCTAGAAGCAGGAAAAATGAGTAAAGGTAATGATTTCAGCAACATTACCAAGGGCCATAATACAATGGGGTGTCAGTGAAAAGGAGTAAAACTAAAACTGACATCATTGAGATAATACAGTATCTTTTGTGTTGAATGACAGCTGGCCTTACTGTAGACATCCACCCAGACCGTCTCCGCACTAATCCCTTTCGAGTTCTCTGCCTTGCAGCTGTAGTTTCCTGAATGCTGGGTGGTCACCGCTGGTATCTGGAGGGTGACTGTGCGCTTGTGCAGGACGGGCTCGGTTAAAAGTTGGGAACTTAACTCCACTGATGCGACCTGTAAAAATATCGCAAGTCAGTGTAAAAGGACTGCGGAATGAACCATAACAGTACACAGGGATACGTGCACATATGGAGGAATGTCGGATGTGTTGGTTCGATATTCGGAACTTTAGTGATCATATTCGCATGTGCGCTTATAAGCACTAAAGAGCAAAAGCAAATTAAAACGGGCCTACTACTATTGCTGCATTCTCATTTGGTGCCATGTAGTAATTATACAGTTATTATGCAAAGTGCAGCTAGGTCGTTATACATGTGTGTGTGTGTGTGTGTGGGGGGGTGGGGGGGTGGGAGGGGTTGCGTGGAGAATACGGCCCAGGTGTGCACAGAAGAATTTGCCTGCATTCTTACCACGCCAGGAGGTGCGGACCAATAAACCTTGATCTGGCTGTTGACATTGGACGTTGAGCAGGTGAGCATGAGCTTCTGGCCCTGGATAAGGATCACTCGGTTACGCTCCTGGAGTGAAATACGAGGTGGTGCATCTGGAACTGACAGCCAATCAGTACAAATCATGTTAAGTGCGCAACTATACAAAATAGATCTGAGTAATTTTTACAGGATCTATATAAATAGGATTACAAGTGCAAGCGTAATAATAAAAAAGCAAGATGAAAGCAAAGCCTCTCTCTCTCTCTCTCTCTCTCTCTCTCTTTCTCTCTCTCCCAATCTCTCTGTGTGTCTCACCCAGTCGCACATTAAGTTTATATTCCCTAGATCGGGCCATCGTCTCTCCCAGCATTGCCACACAGATATAGCATCCCTTGTAGCTGGGCTGGACATTCACCACAGAAATGCCTGTCTCGGTGTTAGCGGTGTACGTCATCCCGGTTGGCAGTGGACTTCCGTCACACGTCTCCAGGTGCAGATCAAACATTTTAGGATTAGTAGCTAGGCAGGAGATAGAAGCAGTGTCACCTGCCCCAGCCATGATTTCTCTGATGATGGACCTCCTGAAGGCGTTGTTAGGATCTGCTAAAAGGAAGGCTAAATCAAGAACCAATGAAACACAACCAAGGAGCTTAAATTAAGACATGACACTGCAGTACGAAACAGAGACAGACAGACAAAGAGAGAGAGAGAGAGAGAGAGAGACAGAGAGAGAGAGAGAGAGAGAGAGAGAGAGAGAGAGAAATGGGGCCAGATTGTGAGAAGCAGACCAAACGGTAGAGACAAAAATTGTGGACAGATAAAACACACAGAGCAGACATGCTTGTACATAATAAATGGAAATATATTAAAAGTGAAGTGATCCACCAATTATCCATTCAGAAATATGTCTCTACTTGAATACTATGAGCTTCACTTACCAGTAACAAACACGTAAACGGAGCTTTTCTCGTCGCTCGACTCCTCCAAGCAAGTGTATTTGCCCTGATTTTGTGCCTTGGCATTTGCTACATAGATGGTTGATTGCTTGTCCTCCCTTTTCTCTTCCCTTAGTGTCCGTGACGGACGGTCCTCCCGTATCCAACGCACCGGTGCATCACCACGGCAATGAAGGACGAGCTCCTGGTTCAGCTGCACCGTGTACTGGGATCTGTCTGGTGTAATTACTGGCTTGGTACTGCCTGATTTAATAGAAATAAACATAAAGGGTTAAAAGCTCTGCCCAGCGGGCGTGTAATCCATTAAAGTGCAGAACTGATATTTAACGTCGAGTCACTGACAGCTGAATAAGGAAAGAACGTGAACGACTAGAATCGATGCTCGTTTACACCATAAATGATAACTGTACTGCATCCCATATCATAGCATGAGCTTTACATACACAATAACGATAATTATTCTATAATAGGTATAGCAGATGATTTAATATCCTACATGGAAACCTATGTATAAAAAAACTGAAATGAAATTTTGACAGATGCATGAGTGCAGCGCACATGTGTTAGCAATTGCATGAATTCTGCGTGTCTTAATGCACTTCGTAGGTTTTTGTATTATCTAAAAACATCAGGAAAAACAAACTTCAACAAGATTTTTACAGTTTATTTTTTACATATTTTAAGCATTTCAGAGGCAGAGCTCAGAGCAAAGCTAATGGTGCTAACAATGTCTGTTTATAGGATGCTCATTCAGAATTTAGTGCATACTACAGTGGTACCTCACCTTATGATCGTCTGAACAAACGAAAAATCCAGGTTACGAAAAATATTTTCCAAAATTTTTTGTCTGTATATAAAACAAGTTCTCCTTACGAAACGAGCCAAACGCACCATTCAAACATTCAAACGTGCCATTTAAACAGTGCACAAGCTGCTCTCCCATTGACTATCTTCCAACATCCCGCCCCGCTGGCCTCCCATTGGCTAGGAGGGATGACACATCTCCTTCCCATTGGCTATTATGGAGCTGCATCTCCCATAATGCTTATCATGTAAAGGACAGGGTTACTGTTGTTTGATGAGTTTTTTGAGTGTGCTCATTGCTTTTAACCTTCTATAAGAAGAAGCCATGGTCAACACACGCTTGCACACACACACACACACACACACACACACACACACACACACACACACACACACACACGTACGTGTGATTTCCGATGTGAATGAAAAGAAAAAGCGGGCACGTGGCATGCGGTTGAGTGATATCGCAAAGGAATATGGCCAAACCTGTCAACCATCGGTACGATATTGAAGCAGAAGGTCTTAAAAGGTATACTTATATAATTTTTAAAGGGTTTAGGGGGTAGTATTGGGGGCCTGGAAACGAATCACACGTTTTACATGTAAAATGTGGTTCAATTTTCGAAAAATCCAGGTTAAGAAAAAGGCTCTGGAATGGATTAATTTCGTAAGGTGAGGTACCGCTGTACATCGAAACATACTGTAAGTCAGCCAGGCGTCGTGGTGGCGTCATGCTCACAGCATGAAAGTCCTGGGTTTGAGTCCTGTGTTTTGGAAGGGAATTTCTATCAAGAGTTTAATTGTTTTTCCGGTACTTGCATTTAATTTCTTATTATTTTTTATAACAGATTGGTTGTTCCAAATTGCCCCTAACTGTGGGTGTGTTTCCCTATGATCGATTGGAGAGCTCTTCAGAGTGTACTCCACCTTTGCAGTGTAAGCTGAGATATAGTTCTTTCTCCCTGTGACCCAGGTGAATTAATCGGTTCGGAATATGTCAGTAATGTTTATTTTTCAATGAAAATGCATTTGGAACACACGTCTCAATCTGCCGTTTTTATGGTGGTTTGAGACACATGACCTTTTCCCTATTTACAGCGAGCTCAGTGTGGTGACTGCAAATCGCGCACACAACAGCTATAAACTACCTGCAATATATGAAACATTTATTTTCATTGGTCATGTTGTTGTGTCATGTGGTTTTTTTTTGTTGGTTTTTTTGTTTTTGTTTTAGAATAATGTAATATTCCAGAAATGTAAACACAGTGATGGATCATTTGTAGTTCTGAGGTATAATTCATCATGGTCAGTGTCACCTGAGCCAAGCTGACGAGCTGGCGTTCACATGGCTGCTCTTATTTTTGCCATCGAGAATTTCGCCCAGCAATTCACTCAATCCCGGGCAGCACGGTGGCGTAGTGTTTAGCACATCTGCCTCACCGTAAGATGCTCTGGGTTCCATTCCCGGCTCGGACGTTTCTGTATGGAGTTTGCACGTTCTGTTCTCTCCGTTCTAAATGGTTGTTCACCCCCAAGGTGTGTGAGTATGAATAGTTGTGTTAGTGTTGGTCCTGGACCTGTCCAGAGTGTACCCCGCCCTTTCCCAGAGTCCTCTGAGATGAGTCCTAATTAGGATTAAGCGGCTTTGAAAATCAATGAAATTAACCAATCACCACCTTTGTATTAGTCACATGATCAATCATTGAGTGTGTGTGTGTGTGTGTGTGTGTGTGTGTGTGTGTGTGTGTGTGTATTGCCCATGATTTTAGCTCCAGCTAAAGTTGAAGTTTTTTATGCGGGCCATGAAAAATAACCTTGCCATGACATGCATCCGTTTAAGTAACTTACAAACGTGTCTGGCAAAGTACGAATGGAAACCTGCCATGTCCTCTTCTGCCTTCACAACATGTCCCAAGCCTTACAGCTTTTATATCGTCCGAGTGTCCAGGAAACGTGCTTTTATTTTGGAATTCTACTCTATGTTATTTTTGAGACTCGTGAGTTGACTGATAAACAAACTAAAGAGTCGGAACACGGATACAACAGTTTGATGAAGTATTTGCACAGGAGGACGAATTGCATGAAATGCTGTCCCATGTTTCTTTACTACAACATATGGTTGAAATATACACAGCGTCTGTGTGTACAAAGTAAACAGTCATGAGTCACACTTAGCGTTACACTTCAACCTTTTTCAACATCAAGTGTGGAAACCAGTTCAACAGGTCATGTTTACATGTAAATCTGACTGATTGATTGATTGATTGGTTGGTTGATTGATTGATTGGTTGATTGGTTGGTTGATTGATTGATTGGTTGAGTAATTGGTTGATTGATTGATTGATTGATTGATTGAGGGTTGGCACGGCGCTCCGGTGGCTAGTACATCCACCTCACTGTACGTAGGCCTGAATCCGATTACTAGCTCAGATGTCTCTGTGTGGAGTTTGCACGGTCTCCCCATGACTCCGTGGGTTTCCTCCTCCTGGTACTCTGGTTTCCTCTCACAGCCCAAAACGTGCACAGGGGGCTAATTAGCTATATGAGTGTGAATGGTTTGTGTGAGTGTCGGTCCTGTGCTGTCCTGGCGAGCTGTCCAGGGTGTACCCCGTCCTCATCCAGAGTCGACTGAGACACAGTCTCTCCTCAATCCTAATTAAGATTAATTAAGATTAAGGGGCTTAAAAAATGAATGAATGAATGAAATTTACTCACCCTGACTTTCCACAAAGATTCATAAAGTGTCACCACAAAGGGCTCAGGCTCTGTCATTTACCACGATCCATCCATAAATCCATCCATCCATCAATCCATCCATTTTCTCCCACTATTCTAAGGTCAGAGTGCAGAGGCAAAAGCTCTAGGAGTGAGACCCAGGAACCCTGCTCACCAGCAACACACTTCTTCTCCTGAGGGACCCAAGGTGTCCCCAAGCCAGACGGGATATATAATCCCTGAAGCGTATTCTTGGTCTACCCAGAGGCCTGCTCACAGTTGGAGTTTCCTCTAACGGCAGGGGACCAGGAGGTATGTCATTCGGATGCCTGAACCACCTCAGCTGACTCCTTTTGATGTGGAGGACATTCAGATGTACCCTGAGCTCTCCCCAGATGTCTGAGCTCCTCAGCATGTCTCCAGAGCTCCGAGGAACCTTGAGACCCTCCTATTTGTGCTTGAATGCACAATGGCTAATGTGTGGTTGGAGCATGTTTACTTAGTAAGCATTGAACTCACGAGGTGAAGCAAGAAGAAAGAGAAGAAAAGCAAATTTGTGGAGAAACGTCTCTTCGTCATGCAGAGTAATGTGTGATGGTGCGTATCCTAGTGAGACAAGCGTGTCATCACTAAAGAAGTCACCAGATCTATGAGTGTGTGTGTGTGTGTGTGTGTGTGTGTGTGTGTGTGTGTGTGTGTGTGTGTGTGTGTGTGTGTGTGTGTGTGTGTGTGTGTGTGTATAGCTTGGGATTACTTATTGCTAGTATGGCTTAGAGGTTCCTGGCAGACAGCAAATGGCTCTATTATGAAATTTGACTGGTGCCTGTTGGTGGCTTTTCTTATCAGTGAATACAAGGCTGAATGATGGCTTTCAGTAAACAACCAAGTTAAAAGAAAACTGGAAGTTGTAATAGTATCAGAACTACATGGACCTGGACCCTGAACAACATCGCTGAGGAATGTTATGCTTTTGATGTTACATATCATTGCAGTTGAGATCGAAAGATTGATATCAGAAAATAAATATATACAATTTGTGCAAAAGTCTTCACTCCCTGAGGAATTTTGCATATTTTGATGCCGTACAACCAGGAAATAACATGGATACAGAGGGAGCGGGTGTTAACATCTGGTTTACACAACATGCCAACAACCTTAAAGATGCAAAATATTTGGAATAGTATAAAAAATAGACTTGAAACTCAAGAGATGAAAATGTTGAGGTTCTCTTTGGGAGTAACGAGGATGGATAGGATCAGGAATGAGTACATCAGAGGGACAGCACATGTAAGATGTTTTGGAGACAAAGTCAGAGAGGCTAGATTGAGATGGTTTGGACATGTACAGAGGAGGGATAGTGAGTATATTGGTAGTAGGAGGCTGAGGTTGGAACTACCAGGCAGAAGGTCCAGAGGAAGACCAAAGAGGAAGATTTATGGATGTGGTGAAGGAGGACATGAAAGTAGTTGGTGTAAGAGGATAGGGTGAGATGAAGGCAGATGATTCGCTGTGGCGACCCCTGAAGGGAACAGCCGAACGGAAAAGAAGAAGAAGAAAAATAGATTGAGACTGCTTGGCTACCCCTTGTACTCGTGACTTTGCAGAGCCACCTTTTCCAGCAATTACAGATACAAAACTCTTAGTGCTTGTCTCAAAAAGCTTGGCACAACTAGGCACTGGGAGTTTTTCCCTTTCCTTAAATCAAAACTGCTCCAGCTACTTCAAGAATTTACTTGTATTCAGCACCGTCCTTGCCAATGAAAAAAACATCCCCACAGCACGATACCGCTCGGTGAAGTGTACACAGATACACCAGTCTTTCCTTTCAGCACCTTTAGGGTGACCTTTGGTCTCTTTGTTGCCTCTCTGATTAATGCTTACCTTTCCTAGTCTCTGAGCTTTGGTGGACAGCATTCACTCGGCAGGTTTGTTGTGAATCCATATTCTTTCCATTTTGTGATAATAGATTAGATGGTGATTAGTGGTGTTGCAGACTCTAGGGCCTTTCAGACCAGATATATACATACTGTATATAAAATCACAAATGGACTTTAGAACTAATTAAATAACTTATAAATGTAACTGATACCAACAGATCTTGCTTAGAAGTTTAACAGCATTTTTTATTTTCATTTCGTGTTACCGATTTAGATGATTTAATGTAGGACTATTGTATAAAATGTAAAATTTCACGTTGTAAGGAAAAATAACAATAACAATAAGAACAACAACAAAAGGAGAAGAAGAAGAAGAAGTAAATGTGCCAGTGGGTGAATATTATATAAAAACACTAGATTGGAATATTAAAAAAACAACCAAACAAAATTCTTTACAAATCCATCAAAGATATAGAGTAAAGTATTTGATGGTAAGGAAGGTGAGGAATTAGTAAATTTATTGGCTTGTTGTAAAAGGTAAAGTCCTTTGGGCTTTTTACACCCGAGCCATACTGTCTCATCAGGCCGGTGCTTATCCCCGGTTTCCATAGCATGAAGCGACTAGGAGTTCAAGTCCTCCTGGATGGGACGCTAGTCTATCGCAGGTTAGCGTCCCAGTATATTTTCCTGGTACCATTTATACTGCTGGGTGAACAGAGGAACACTTGTGGTTGAGACCTTGCCCAGGGGTCTGAGCACAGTGTGGGTCTAACTGGGATTCGAACACAGAACCTCCTGATCAGGAGCCCAGCACCCTGACCACTACGCCACCAGCCCCATCACTGGCTTGTTGTGAGCAGAACTTAATCTTCTTCTTCATCTCCTTCTGAGATCTGGCAGTGTGGACGCTACTAGGTGTTACTGCCCTCCTCAGGCTATCATGCTAACAAGCACAGCATATTCTTATATATAACAATTGTATTCATTTGGTGTTTCTAATCAATCAAAAAAAATCATTGAAATAATGCATTCCCGGGACTGAAATTTTAAAATATACTGTATATATATTTCCTTTCTGTGCTGTACCTTTAGTCTTGAGAATGAGCAGATATTTTATGCTAGTTTCCTCTGAAAGGAGGAAAAGGATATAATACAGCTACGCCATACCGACACCGCTGCTGGGTTATGAACTTTCACCGTCTCGATGGTTGATACTCGCTCTCAGATATATCTTACAAAAGCATAAGTAGTGAGACAACAGAATGCAGTTCTGACAGCGAAGGCTGCAGTGCTTTGCTGGAAATTGCGCTGACTAACCGAAATGGCAGACATGAAAAACCATCGCCTGCAGCGTGGGCCTGTCTATGTTTATGAAATCTATGAGGAGGAACAATAGATCCATAGCAATCCTGCAATAATTATTCAACTTATCCAATGTCATTGATCAATAAACTGGTT
>CM045737.1:7833006-7895506 GCA_024760905.1 Plotosus lineatus | reverse complement strand
ATTCCTGCACACAGGCGGCTCAGGCCATATGGTCGTTCTTCTCTGATTGGGACAGCAGGGAATTTCGGCAGCCCCCTGAGCGACCAGGCAGCCCTATTTAGGATAGCTCTGCCTGCCTCCGTAGTCTGAGGACAAAGCTAGAAAAAGTGCTCTAAACATAGCCTGTTCCACAACCACCTGGCCAGCATACCATGGCTGGCGGGTTCCCATCTTGCGGTCGAAATCACAAGAAAATATACAAGAAAATATTCAAGCTCACCCTTGCGTCATGGAACGTTAGAACTCTTCTCGACTCAACCACCTGTGAGTCAAGGAAACCAGAAAGACGTACGGCTCTCGTAGCCAGAGAACTCGCCCGCTACAATGTCGACATCGCAGCCCTCAGCGAAACACGCTTTCCCGACAAAGGCCAGCTCAGTGAGATTGGAGGCAGCTACACCTTCTTTTAGAGCGGCCGCAGCAATGAAGAGCGATGTGAGGCTGGTGTCGGATTTGCGATTAAAGACCATCTCGTACGAAAACTTGATTGTATACCAGAAGGCATCAACGATCGCCTCATGAAACTCAAGTTCCCCCTGGACAGGGGGAGATCCGCAACCCACATTAGCGCCTACGCTCCCACCATGACAAACTCTGAAGACACTAAGGAGGAGTTCTATGAAGAACTGGATGCCCTCATCTCCAGTGTTCCGCAGGCGGACAAGCTCCTACTCCTTAGCGACTTTAACGCTCATGTAGGTCAAGACCACCAGGCATGGGAAGGAGTCCTCGGACCCCATGGAGTAGGGAAGTGTAACAGCAATGGTCTCCTCCTGCTCAGAACGTGTGCCACCCATGGCTTAGCCATCACCAACACCGTTCCGCCTTCCAACCCGTAATAAAACGTCGTGGATGCACCCTCGATCTAAGCATTGGCATCTCATCGACTACGTCATTGTCAGAGCAAAGGACAGGCGGGATGTGCGTGTGACTAAGGCAATGTGCGGTGATGACTGTTGGACAGACTATCGTCTCATCATTTCTAAGACCAATTTGCATATTCAGCCCAAGAGAAGACCACAAGGCCAGACAGTTGTGAAGAAGCTCAACATCAACAAGCTCAAGCTTCCTTCCGTTCAAGAAGAACTAGTAGCAAGTTTAGAAAGCCAGCTGACTGAGGCTACCGGAAACGACTGGGACTCTCTGAAGACATCTGTTCATTCTATTGCCCTACAGGTGTTCGGACAAGCTACCAGGAACCACCAGGACTCTTCTTCTTTTCCTTTCAGCTTTTCCCTTCAGGGGTAAACGCAGACAGGTTCAGATAAATCTCCACGCTATGCAAGACACATGGCTAAGTAACAAAGCCGACAAGATTCAAGGCTTTGCAGATAGACACGACATGAAACGCTTCTACGATTCCCTCAGGTGTGTATTCGGACCACCAACATCAGGCAGTTCCCCTTTACTCAGCGCAGACGGAGCAACACTCATCACCGACAAAAACAAGATCGTAGAGAGATGGGCAGAACACTTCAACGGCGTTCTAAATCGTCCGTCGTCCATCAATGACAAAGCCGTTCAACGCCTTCCCCAGGGGGACATAAACCCAGACTTGGACATAACTCCATCAGAGGACGAGGTTACCAAAGCAATCAAGCAGATGTCGACTGGGAAAGCCCCTGGCTCTGATGCCATTCCTGCTGAAGTGTTCAAGACAGGCAGCCCTTGTCTCCTACACAAACTTACAGCGCAATTTCAATCGTTTTGGGAAAGTGAGACCCTCCCTCAAAATTTTAAAGATGCTACAATCGTTCACATCTACAAAAGAAAGGGAAACATGCGATTGTGTGACAACCACAGAGGGGTATCACTTCTCTCTATCGCCGGCAAGATCTTTGCCCGAGTGCTCCTCAATCATCTCCTGAAACATCTCGAGCAAGGTCATCTCCCCGAGAGCCAATGCAGATTCCGCGCAGGTCGAGGGACTATTGATATGATCTTTGCTGCCCGTCCGATTCAGGAGAAAAGTGTGGAACAAAGTCAAGATCTCTATATCACTTTCGTAGATCTAACAAAAGCCTTCGACACTGTGAGCAGAGAGGGACTGTGGAAGATCATGTCGAAGTTTGGCTGCCCGGACAGGTTTGTGAAGATTGTCTGACAATTTCACGACGGAATGATGGCCCGTGTTCTTAATGATGGAAACACCTCCGATCTGTCTCAGGTGTCAAATGGAGTTAAACAAGGCTGTGTCCTTGCCCCTACACGGTTGATGTTTTCGGCGATGCTGACCGATGCCTTTAGGGAGACTCCCCTAGGCATCCCCATCAAGTACAGGTGTGACGGAAAGCTGTTCAACCTCCGACATCTGCAGGCCGTCACTAAAGTCAAAGAGACTGTAATTTGTGATCTGCTCTTTGCTGATGACTGTGCCCTCAGTGCCATCAATGAGCAAGAAATGCAACAGGAAATGGACGCATTCTTGTCTGCCTGTGCCAACTTCGGCCTCACTGTCAGCATCAAGAAGCTTGAAGTGATGTATCAGCCCACCCCAGGAAAACCATATCAGGAACCAAACATCACAGTGAAGGGACAGTGACTTCAAGATGTGGAAAACTTCACCTACTTCGGCAGCACTCTCTCTCGCTACGCCAACATCGATGCTGAAGTCAGCAACCACATTGCGAAGGCAAGCAGCGCTTTTGGGAGATTGAAGAAGTTAGTCTGGGAATGAAGAGGTGTCTCACAATACACCAAGATCAAAGTGTACAGAGCAGTCGTCTTAACTATACTTCTTTATGGCTGTGAATCTTGGACCATCTACAGAAGACATGAGAAACTTCTCCAGCAGTTCCATCTCCGTTGTCTCCAAAACATCTTTAATATCCGCTGGCAAGATAGGATCACAAACACCGAGGTTCTGGAGAGAGCAGACCTCCCCAGCGTTATTACCATCATGCGCAAAGCTCAGACACAATGGGCAGGACACGTCTGCCGTATGTCAGACTCCAGCATACCCAAGCAGTTACTGTACGGTGAACTCAGTCGTGGTAGCAGGAAAGTAGGAGGCCAGCGCAAATGCTAGAAAGACTCCATCAAAGCATACCTGAAGGACTTCAACATCGACGTTGCAACGTGGGAAACCGCAGCATTTGACAGACAGGCTTGGCACAACCTGATTCACAAAGATGCCATCCACTCAGAGAATAAATGTTCGAACACAGCCAAAGATAAATGTCAAACACGCAAGGCTCGAGCTGACCAATCTACCAACACGACCCCCTCTCACTGGTGTCCAACTTGTGGGAGGGGTTTTCACGCCCGTATTGGCCTTACAAGCCACCTGCGGACACATCACCCCGCCTCTTAGACATTGTGTTGTTTGTGTTGCTATGGTCATACTCGATATCGAGTCGACGAACATCATCATGTAGTGGAGATTATAAATGATGTATAAACCTTTTTGTAGTTTGAACCTCTGCACAGATGCTCTTTGTAAACGCGATCAATTCATTGACAGGTTACTGAATAATCAATTTAACTGTGAAATGTTCTGTACCTGTTTCTTTTTCGGAACGCTCACTTTTCCAGCCTTTTATTGAATGCTGTACTCCCAACTTTTTTGAGCTGTGCTGCTGCTGCCATTAAATTCATAACGAGCTAACATTCATTGGTTTTCTGAACCACTGATTTCCTAATTAGGGTTGCGGGGAGACTAGCACCCATCTCAGCTGACTCTGGGTGAGGGCAGAGTACACTGTGGACAGCTCACCGGACCATCACAGGGCAGAAACACGCTGACCGCTATGCAGCTTTGCTTGATGAAAGTCAGCAATGGTTCTTTTGCATGAACATCTGATTACAGACAGTGAGAGACACGGCTGGCCTTTGATAACCCAGTTAGCTGCACTTGGGGGGACAGCAGTGACAACTGTTGATAGTGCGGCTTGAACTCTTGACATTAGGATCACTAATCCAGCATCTTACCGTCAGGCCACCACTGACCTTCCTTACTTTCTTTTGCCCCCATTTCACTGGACTACAGCATGCAAGGATTGAAGCAGTAAGGCGCGGAACGCAGTCTACAGAAGAGCTTCGGCATTTTCACACAGAAAATGGATGAAAATCCAACGGAAAAGTGGAAATTCTTACACTCTAGGAACATGTGGGTTCCCCCGGATATTGCCTGTCAGGGAGCGGTGCCCCTGCCCTAGAGGAGCCTCGGGGGGTGGGGTTTGCACCCCCGCCCTCTGAAAAAAACCGCCAGCAAAACGCACTACTAAACGCTGGAGTTTGCTCCGGGGGAGTAACCCCGACGCCTGCTTTAGGCGGCGTCGTATGAGGGGGGGTGGGGAAAAGCCTCTGGGACCCCACTCCATGATGGGGTTGGAATCCTGGAGCAACCAGGTCAGGCGTGATAGGGTGAGTGATGCGGTACAAAGGTGTCGGACACCAGCTGCTTTCGGTCGCCTCGGTTGAATCTGAGGCGGTCGGTCCTGGTCGGCGCATGGAACGTGACTTCCCTGCGGGACGACTCTCACCTGCCTCTGGTATCAAGAGGGCTGAGTCTGCTTGGCATCGGCATTGCGGCCCTCTCTGAGGTGTGGAGGCCTGGGTCCAGCGAGACAGGTGTCGGTGGGTACACCTACTACTGGTCTGGCTGGGCCAACGGTTTTCACACTCAAGGAGTTGCTGTCGCCATCGCTGATCAATTGGCTCCTTTGGTATCGGAGGTGGTCCTGGTCAACGACCGTATTATGCGACTGAGGGTTACTCACACAGTGGGGATGCTCTCTATCATTGCAGTGTACACTCCGACCGGGGTAAGTGATAGATCTATGAAGGAAACCTTCTACAACCAGCTCAACTCGGTGGTGTCGGGGGCTCCGGGAAGGAACACCCTGATCGTACTGGGGGACTTCAATGCGACCACTGGCACTAACCGGGATGGCTACGAAGCATGTGTCGGTCCCCACGGCTCTGGACGCCGTGATGAAAGCGCCTTAATGCTTCTTGACCTCGTAAAAAGTTGGGCCTTAAGGATTGCTGGCTCGTGGTTCCAGAGATCGGATCCGCGACACTGGACTTGGTACTCCAACGACGGCGTCACTAGGAAGGAGATTGGCCATGTTCTCATAGGTAGTTGCTGGCGGCTGCTCCACAACTGCCGTGTCTTCAGAAGTGCCCAGCTATTCTCAGGAGACCACGGGCTTCTGGTGGCGACTCTGAAGAGCCGCTTCAGGCGCCCTGAGAAAGCCCTGGCTCGTCAAATGCGATTTGACGTAAGCCGACTCAGGGACCCTGATGTGGCTTCGGAGTTCGCTAGTAGGCTTGGGGAATTCCTGGAGGATCTGGACGTGGGTGCGGGCACGGAGGTTCTCTGGACTGGTTTCAGAGACTGCATCCTGGAGGAGTCCCGTGACTGCATATCGGGGTCACCCAAACGACCAGGAATAGCCATCTCCTCCGAGACCATCAACATCATCGAGAGAGCGAGACAGGCTCGACTCGACGGCAGAGTTGGACTGGCCAGGGACCTGAAGCGTGAAGCCGTCAAGGCGGTGCGAAGAGATCGGGAGGCTGCGGTCCGCGATCTCTGTGAGACTGTCAAGGGCCACTTAAATTCGAGTGACTCTCGCCTGGCTTACAGGGCGTTGCGGAGCCTCCGTTCCTCTCGGTCCACATCGCGATGTCAGACAGTGAAAGCTGCAGACGGTAGTGTCCTTATTGAAGAATCGGAACTGAGGACTCATTGGGCCGAGTACTTTGAGGAGTTGTATCGTGCTGACCCTCCCGCCCGGAGCCTGGCCATTGGGGATGCTGAAACTCTTGTTGCCGACCCTCCCCCAGGCTGCGACCCGCAAACTCGGAGGGCGGTGTGGCGCTTGGCAGATGGCAAATCTGCAAGAGTTTGTGGTATCCACGTGGAAATGCTTAAGGCGGGAGGTGAGGCCGTCCTCAGGTGGCTGTTCGTTCTTGTGTGCTCCGTGTGGAGCACTGGTGTTATCCCAGCTGACTGGAAACGGGGCATCGTTGTCCCGATCTGGAAGGGGAAGGGTGATACCCGAGAATGCAACAGTTACTGGGGGGTTACTCTCCTCTCAGTTCCGGGCAAGGTCTTCGCACGGATTCTACTAGACAGGATCCGTCAGCAGCTTCGAGCGCACCAGCGCCCTGAACAGTCCGGGTTCACACCAAAGAGGTCTACCGTTGACCGTATCCTGGCACTCCGCGTCCTATCCGAGCGCTTGCGGGAGTTTGATTGGGGGTTCCTTGCCGCCTATATAGATTTTCACAAGGCGTTCGACTCAGTGGATAGGGAGGCCCTCTGGGGCATACTTCGTCTACTTGGGATCCCGTCGGCTTTGATCCGGCTGATATTGTCGCTGTATTCTGGGACAGAGAGTGCTGTGAGGTGTGGGGGCTCCACCTCTGACTTCTTTTTGGTCGAGACCGGAGTGAGGCAGTGGTGTGTTCTGGCCCCCACTCTCTTCAGTACCGCAATGGACTGGATCATGGCAGCGGTATTGGGTGGATCGGCCTGCGGTGTGTCGTTCGGTGAGGTTCGGATTACTGATCTGGACTTTGCCGATGACGCAGTGATCTTCGCGGAAACGGTCGATGTCCTGACGGAGACTCTCTTCGTTGGGTGAGGAGGCGGAACCTCTTGGTTTGCGAGTCTCCTGGATCAAAACCAAGATCCAGGCTTTCAGCAACCTCTTGGATGCTGCTGTTGACTCGATCACTGAGGGTCGTGAAAGAGTAGAGATTGTGGAGTCTTTCACTTACCTTGGCAGCGTGGTCCATCATTCCACTGATTGCAGGGCCGAGATCAATCGTCAACATGGTCTAGCCTATGGGGCGATGGACTCACTGGACAGGACCATGTGGTGGTCGAGGTTTCTGAGCAGGCGGAAGAAAGTCCGAGTCTTTCACTCCCTTGTGCTCCCTGTCTTGCTCTACTCAAGTGAGACATGGACGCTCACGGTTGAGCTTGGATGACGACTGGACTCCTTTGTTATGACTTCCCTTTGCCGCATCTTCGGATACCGCTGGTGGGACTTTGTTACCAACCAGAAGGTGCTCGGTGATGCGGGGATGGTAAAAGTAACCTGCCTGATACGTGACTGTCAGCTGCGCTACTATGGGCACTTGGCGGGTTTCCTGCCTTCGGACCCAGCACACCGGATCCTGTCCGTTTGGGATCCTAGGGGCTGGAGCCGATCGCGGGAACGACCGCGTGCGACGTGGTTGTCACAGCTGAGGGCTGCCCTGCCGGGGGGTATGGGCCCTGCGCAGGCCTGGTCGATCGCCAGAAGACGGCGGGATGAGTGGAGGCGGCTGGTGGATGCACCGAAGTGCCGTCCCGGCACATGCCCTCATACCTGACCTGACCTAGGAACATTCACAGCATGTGTGGAACAGGTACGACAAAGTACGCCAAAGTGACCTCACGGAACACTCACGGAATTTTTTTCCGTGAATGTGCTTTTGAACATATTCATAAAGCACGTTCATGGAATATTTTAGCCTGCCAGATGCACACGGAAGTGGAGGAAGACTTAAAGAATAACTATGGAATCAGACGGAATAACACCGAAGATGAGGGAATAATTGCGGAATGTTTGCGGATGACAACATTTCTGCTTCCTTAAGTCTGCAATGCTCCAGTGAAACAGGGATTTTTCTTTATTATTTATTTCCTCTTTAATGCTCACAGCATCCCATATTGACAGAAAAACACAAAATTGCAGACATTTTTGCAAATTGATAAAAACAAGTAAAACTAAAACATCACAAGTTTTCAGAATCTTTGCTCAGTATTTAGTAGAAGCACCTTTTGAGCTAATACAACTATGCGTCTTTTTGGGAATGATGTTCCTTTGACATCAGGATTCTCATTTGTTCTGATGTAGACTTTGAGCTGTAAGGTCTTATATAGACAGATGTGGGCCTTTCCTCATCAAATCCAATCAATTTATTTAAACATAGCAGGACTCCAATGAAGGTGTAGGACTATCTCAGGGATGTTCAGTAGAAATGGACAGCACTTGAGCTAAATTTACAAGTGGCACAGCAAAAGGTCTGAACACTTTTGGCCTCATGATGTTTCAAGTTTTCTTTTCTAATTATTTTGCAAAATTGTCAGCAATTCTGCGTCATCTGTTAATATCGGGTGTTGTGTGTATATTAATGAGGAACAAAAAGGAACTTAAATGAGTTTGGTAAATGGTTTTAAGAAAAAGTGAAGGGCACTTCAGCCATGAATATGGAGGAAGGGAAGCCAAATATTTTTTCTCCTGGGTTGGGAATCGAACCAGCAACCTTTCTCTTCCAAAGCTCCTTCTCCAATCATTAGGCCACAACTGCCCCACTCAGATTAGATTAGACTAGATTAGATTGAACTTTATTGTCATTACACATGTATAAATGCAGAGTAACAAAAAGTTTAGCATCCACTGCGATGGCCTGGTAAGCTGTCCAGGGTGTACCCCGCCCTCATCCCGAGTCAGCCGAGATGTGTGCCAGCCTCACTGTGACCCTAATTGAGATTAAACGGCTTAAAAAAATGAATGAATAAATGAACAAGTTTAGCATCCAATCAGAAGTGCAGAGAGCAGCAAGTGTAAGTCAACATATACCGATGGGTAGTGTAAAGATAAGATAAGATAAGATAAGATACAGCTTTATTAATCTCACAATGGAGAAATTCACTGTTACAGGCTCTTGAGGTACCACCAGTAGGGGGTGCAAAAATAGATACATATACAAACATACACACATACATATATATTATATAAGTAAATAAATAAATAGATACATAAATAGTGTAAATTAATAAACAATAAAAGAAAAAGAAAAGAACAACTTTGTAGACTGGCCTCCTATATTCAAGTGTATATGTATCTGAGTGCAGAGTAGATGGGTTGATATGGTTCACAGTCAGTGGGGTAGATGTGGTTGATAAAGTGCACGGGGTTTTTATTGCACATAACCGGTATTTTCACAGACAGTTACAAAGTGGCGTTGTACAGTCTGACAGCGGTGGGAATGAACGACCTGCGGTAGCGCTCCTTCCTGCACTGAGGATGTCTCAGTCGTCCACTGAAGGAGCTACTCAGCTTCTCTACAGTCTGGTGCAGTGGGTGAGAGCTGTTGACCAGGATGGATGTGAGCTTTGCTACCATCCTCCTCTCACTCACCTCCTCCACAGAGTCCAGTGGGCAGCCTAGGACAGAGCTGGCCCTCCTGACCAGCTTGTTCAGTCTCTTTCTGTCCCGCTCTGTGCTGCCCGGGGCCCAGCAGATGGCAGCGTAGAGGATTGCAGAGGCTACCACAGAGTCATAAAAACTCCTGAGCAGAGGTCTGCATATTCCGAAGGACCTAAGTCTCCTCAGAAGGTGGAGGCGACTCTGGCCCTTCTTGTACAGGGCGTTGGTGTTGTGGGACCAGTCCAGTTTATTGTTAAGGTGAACGCCCAGGTATTTGAAACTGTCCACTGTCTCAATGTTGTGTCCCTGGACGTTCACTAGTGAGTGTGTGTGTGTGTGTGTGTGTGTGTGTTAGAGTGCTTCATCTGAAGTCGACCACACTCTCCTTCGTCTTCCTAGTGTTCAAGCACAGGTGGTTGCGCTCACACCAGTCCATGAAGTCAACGATGACCGACCGGTACTCCAGCTCGTTCCCCTCTGACACACGGCCCACGATGGCGGAGTCGTCCGAGAACTTCTGGAGGTGGCAGCTGTCTGTGCTATAGATGAAGTCCGAGGTATAAATGTTGAAAAGGAAGGGTGAGAGGACGGTGCCCTGCGGTGCCTGCAGACTTCCACCTTTGACTTACAGCCGCGCAGCCGCACGTACTGTGGACGGTTAGTAAGGTAGTCGATAATCCATGCAGCAAGATGCCCGTCCACTCCCACGTCCTCCAGCTTCCCCCGCAGAAGCGCTGGCCTGATGGTGTTGAAGGCGCTGGAGAAGTCAAAGAACATGACCCTCACAGCGCTGCCAGCGATCTCCAGGTGGGTGAGTGCCCGCTGCAGAAGGTAGATGACGGCGTCTTCTACCCCGATGTTGGGCCTGTAGGCAAACTGCAGCGGGTCTAGGGTGGGGCTCACCATAGAGCGGAGGTGTTCGAGGAGGAGCCTTTCCATGGTCTTCATAAGGTGGGAGGTCAGGGCGACAGGTCTGTAGTGGGCTGGTTCCTTCGCTTGAGCTGTTTTGGGAACCGGAACCACACAGGAGGTCTTCCACAGGACGGGAACCTTCTCCAGGCTGAGGCTCAGGTTGTACAGGTAGCATAGTACCTCACAGAGCTGGTCTGCACAGGTCCTCAGATGATAACAAATTAGCATTAATTTACATAGAAGCAATATGCAAATGTTCATTCATTCATTTTCTGAATTGCTTAATTCTAATTTGGATTGCAGGGAGGCTGGCATCCATCTTAGCCGACTCTGGGAGAGTTCAGAGTACACTCTGGAAAGCTCACCAGGCCATCACAGAGCAGAAACACGCTAATGGCTATGCAGTCTACTGACGAAAGTCAGCAATGATTCTTTTACAACGAACCTCTCATCACCATAGACTGAGAGAGAGACATGGCTAGCCTTTGATAACCCAGTTAGCTGCTCATATGCAGATGTCCTATATTACTATACAGAAAAGCAAATATCCAGATGCAATATATATATATATATATATATATATATATATATATTGCAGATATACAGTATGCTATGAATGCATACGTAGTAGTGGAGGAAAAGCACTGTAAACAGACTATAACAGTGGAAGTAGGTACATGAATGGTACAAATGGTGCTTTTAGGGTGTAGTGTGGGTTGGAAGGGAAGGTTCAACAGGTGTAGTGTGGATGGTGTAGTGTGGATGGTGTAGTGTGGATGGGAAGGAGTGGTTCAGCAGGTGACTGAGTTCAGTACAGTGACTTATGGGAAGTTTTGTTTTATCTAATGAACATTTTGACTTATGAGCTTGCCCGTGGGGTTTGAACCCCCAACCTGAGGATCAGTGATCCAGCACCTTTACCACCAGGACACCACTGCCCTGTTCCAACACAATATTGCAAAAACCCTGTTCAACCCTGTGCTTGCTAAAAACACTTTCCTTTTCCCTACGAAGTAAGTACTACGTTTCTCTTTAGCTAAGGGATCTACACATAATAATGCAAAAGTAGTTACACATAATTCCTTCAAATTACAGACGCTCCCTGACTTATGTTTTTAATTGGTTCTGGACGGCTGAACGTAAGTTGAAAGTGAACGTAAGTTGTTCCAGTGACGTATGGCGTATGACGTATGACGTGTGACATGTGACACTTATACTGTACGATACATCCATGAATAGCATTACCGTATCTCATAAAACACCCCTAAATCAATTATTATAAACATAACATTGTAAAATAATATCAAATATATCGATTAATATCAACATTCATTTCAAATAAGTCACTTATTTATACCGAGTTACTTTACATGAAGCTTAAAACAGCCAATCAACGCTTACAAGATGTGAGGCGAAATTGTGAATACCGAAAGTATAGTATACTTGCGAAAGTAGTGTACTTGTTGTGGGTTATACAGACTTCTGGTCTTTCAAGTGCACAAGGGTGCTGTTGAATTCATTTATAACACAGCCTGCACTGATGTGAATCACAGCAAAGCTGAGAGTTCTTTCTTTTGTGTGTGTAAGTCTGTCTTCCTTTCGGTTTTTTTCCTTTTACTCGGGAGTCGCCACAGCGAATCATCTGATTCGCACGTTTGATTTGGCAGAGGTTTTTTTTTACGTCGGATGCCCTTCCTGTCACAACCCTTTTAGCAAGGGACAGAAACACGCTGACGACTTTGCAGCTACTCTTTACGAAAGTCAGCAATGGTTCTTTTACATGCCTCTCACCATAGACAGTGACAGACATGGCCCGCCTTTGATAACCCAGTTAGCCGCACTGGGGGTCTTTTGTGTGTGTAAGTAAGTAACCTTTATTCAAGAGATGCATACAAGGAACAAGTACAAATCCTAATGAATATTAATATAAAAATAAGTATACACTCTTAGGATTCTTTAAAAGATAATAAATATCTGTAATTGTTCTCTAATTTGTGGATTCGGGTTTTCATTCATTTTACAACTCCCTTTGCTTAACTAAGTATGCATGGTGGATTGTGCCGATCTGAGCAGATAGTTAATTCAACTCTGTGTATGAGACTTGCACCCATGCTAGTAGGCTTACACTTCTGACCAACCAGATTTGCTTAGGGTTACAAAAGTCCGCAAAACAGTGTAAACACAAAGATCACAGAGACAACGTCTTCACACAAGGGTAACACGCTATATAACTGATATATATATATATGGGGCAGTGGTGGTCTAGTGTTATAGGGTGCTGGATCGCTGATCCAAAGGTTGGGGGTTCGAGTCCCACTCTCCTCAAGGTTGTCACTGTCCCCCCCAGTGTGGCTAACTGGATTATCAAAGGCGGGCCATGTCTCTCACTGTCTATGGTGAGAGGCATGTAAAAGAACCATTGCTGACTTTCGTAAAGAGTAGGCTGCAAAGTCGTCAGCATGTTTCTGTCCCTTGCTAAAAAGGTTGTGACAGGAAGGGCAGCCGACATAAAAACCTCTGCCAAATCAAATGGGCGAATCAGATAAATATATATATATATATATATATATATATATATATATATATATATATACACACACACACATATATATATATATATATATATATATGTGTGTGTCTTCTTCTTCTTTTCCTTTCGGCTGTTCCCTTCAGGGGTCGCCACAGCAAATGATCTGCCTCCATCTCTCCCTATCCTCTGCATCTTCTACTCTTACTCCAACGACCTTCATGTCCGCCTTCACTGCATCCATAAATCTTCTCTTTGGTCTTCCTCTGGGCCTTTTGCCTGGTAGTTCCAACCTCAGCATCCTACGACCAATATACTCACTATCCCTCCTCTGTACATGTCCAAACCATCTCAATCTAGCCTCTCTGACTTTGTCTCCAAAACATCTAACATGTGCTGTCCCTCTGATGTACTCATTTCTGATCCTATCCATCCTCGTTACTCCCAAAGAGAACCTCAACATTTTCATCTCTGCTACCTCCAACTCTGACTCCTGTCTTTTCCCCAGGGCCACTGTCTCTAAACCATACAACATTGCTGGCCTCATCACCGTCTTGTACACTTTTCCCTTCATTCTTGCCGATACTCTCCTATCACACATCACACCGGACACTTTTCTCCATCCATTCCAACCTGCCTGCACGCGCTTCTTCACCTCTTTTCCACACTCTCCATTGCTCTGGATTGTTGAGCCTAAGTACTTAAAATCCTCCACCTTCTTTATCTCTGCCCCCTGTAACCTCAAAGTTCCTCTTGGTTCCTTGTCGTTCACACACATGTATTCTGTCTTACTAAGACTAACCTTCAATCCCCTCCTTTCCAGGGCATACCTCCACCTCTCTAGATTTTCCTCCACTTGGTCTCTGCTCTCACTACAGATCACTATGTCATCTGCAAACATCATAGTCCATGGAGATTCTTGTCTAACCTCATCTGTTAGCCTGTCCATCACCATAGCAAACAAGAAGGGGCTGAGAGCTGACCCTTGATGCAGTCCCACCTCCACCTTGAACTCTTCTGTCACACCGACAGCACACCTCACCACTGTCTTACATCTATCATACATGTCCTGCACCACTCTAACATACTTCTCTGCCACTCCAGACTTCCTCATACAATACCACAGTTCTTCTCTCGGCACCCTGTCATATGCTTTCTCCAGATCCACAAAGGCACAATGCAGCTCCTTCTGACCTTCTCTGTACTTCTCTATTAACATCCTCAAAGCAAACACTGCATCTGTGGTGCTCTTTCTTGGCATGAAACCAAACTGTTGTTCACAAATGCTGACCTCTGCCCTTAGTCTTGCTTCCACTATTCTTTCCCATAGCTTCATTGTATGGCTCATCAACTTTATCCCTCTGTAGTTGCCACAACTCTGTACATCGCCCTTGTTCTTAAAAATGGGCACAAGCACACTTCTCCTCCATTCCTCTGGCATCTGCTCACTTTCTAAGACCTTGTTGAATATTCTTGTCAGAAAATCTACTGCTACCTCACCTAGACACTTCCATACCTCAACTGGTATGTCATCAGGGCCAACTGCCTTTCCACTCTTCATCCTCTTCAATGCCCTCCTCACTTCTCCCTTACTAATCTTTGCAACTTCCTGCTCCTCAACGGTCACCCCTTCTACTCTTTTTCTCTCTCATTTTCCTCATTCATCAGCTCTTCAAAGTACTCTTTCCATCTTCCCAGCACACTTCTGTCATCAGTCAATACATTTCCCTCTCTGTCCTTTATCACTCTAACTTGCTGCATGTCTTTCCCATCTCTATTTCTCTGCTGTGCTAACCTGTATAGATCATTTTCTCCCTCCTTACTGTTCAACCTATCATACAAGTCATCATACGCCCTCTGTTTGGCCTTTGACACTGCTACCTTCGCCTTACGCTGTGTCTCCCTGTACTCCTGTTTACTCTCTTCGGTCCTCTCAATGTCCCACTTCTTCTTGGCTAACCTCTTCTTTTGTACACACTCCTGCACTTCCTCATTCCACCACCAAGTTTCCTTATCTACTTTCCTTCCAGAGGACACACCAAGTACTCTCCTACCGGTCTCCCTGATCACATTGGCTGTGGTTGTCCAGTCCTCTGGAAGCACTTCCTGACTACCCAAAGCCTGTTTCAACTCCTCCTTGAAGACAACACGACACTCTTCCTTTTTCAGCTTCCACCACTTTGTCTTCTGCTCTACCTTTGCCTTTTTCACCTTTCTCACCATCAGTGTCATCCTGCACACCACCATCCTATGCTGTTTGGCAACACTCTCACCCACTACTACTTTGCAGTCACTGAATTCCTTCAAATTACATCGCCTACACAAGATGTAGTCTACCTGTGTGCTCTTACCTCCGCTTTCATAAGTCACCCTATGCTTCTGTTTCTTCTTGAAGAAAGTATTCACCACAGCCATTTCCATCCTTTTTGCAAAATCGATCAACATCTGTCCTTCTGTGTTCCTGTCCTGGATACCAAACCTGCCCATCACTTCCTCGTCCCCTCTGTTGCCTGCACCAACATGTCCATTGAAGTCTGCTCCAATGACCACTCTTTCACCTCTGGGGGTACTCTGCATCACTTCATCTAACTCACTCCAGAATCTCTCCTTCTCTTCTAGCTTACATCCTGCCTGTGGGGCATAAGCACTAACAACATTGACTATCACGCCTTCAATTTCTAACTTGAGACTCATCACTCTGTCTGACACTCTTTTCACTTCTAGAACATTCCTGACAAACCCGTCCTTCAAGATGACTCCTACTCCATTTCTCTTCCCATCCACACCATTATAAAACAGTTTAAACCCTGCTCCTAAGCTTTTAGCCTTTCTACCTTTCCAACTTGTCTCCTGAACACACAGTATGTCCACCTTCCTCCTCTGCATCATGTCAGCCAGCTCCCTATCTTTTCCTTGCATAGTTCCAACATTCAAAGTCCCTACTCTCAGTCCGAGGCTCACGCATTTCCTCTTCTCTCTCTGCCTACGGACACGCCTTCCGCCTCTCCTTCTTCGACGTCTTCGACCAACAGTAGTCCAATTTCCATCAGCACCCTGTTGGTTGACAGCACTGATGGCGGTCGTTGTTAACCCGGCCTCGACCGATCCGGTATGAATTCTGTATTGATCATTTGCATTTTTTTTGGCAGAAGTTTTACGCCGGATGCCCTTCCTGTCGCAACCCTCTGCATTTATCCGGCTTGGGACCGGCATAAGGGGAGAGACACTGGTTAGTGCCCCCGCCTCATGGCTGCATTATATATATATGTGTGTGTGTGTGTGTATATATATATATATATATATATATATATATATATATATATATATATATATATATATATATATATATATATTCACACACACACACACACACACACTCAGTCTGTAGTTTGTAAACAATGAATGCAGCGTCATTGCGTCATTACTCCAGCGTACTATGTAGGTACGTCTAAATTCAAAATTTAATTTTCTTTCTTTTTTTTTTTTTTTGGGGGGGGGCATAAAATCGAAAAAACGTAAAACGGATGAACGTAAGTCGGTGAGCGTCTGTATTTTTTTTTTAATTAAAGAAAAACATTCAAGGATTCACGGCACTAAAAGAGATTTTCACTTGCTACCCCACACCCATGATGCATTGGGACACTTCCATGGTTTCTGCTGTGGTGTATGTTTATACCTAAGAGCGTTGAAAGACCCCTGTAGAACCGGTTCTGTAAGACAAACATCTATTCACACTCCCATCTACACCCAAAAGCAACTTTAGAATAGACAATCAGTCTAAAGTGCAGGTCCTCATCCTATGAGACGAAACTAGAGCATCCTAAAGAAACCCACAAAGCCACAGAAAACATTTCACCACAAACAATTTCCAACCATGGAGCTTAAACACGGGACCTTTTTACCGTAAGGCAAGATTACATACCACTACACTACACTACTGTGTCCCAGTATGAACACTTACACCATTTACAGTTTCCATGGAGATTGTTTGTTTACTCAGACTTTCCATTGACACCTCATTACTTACAGTGAAGAAAAAACAATAAAACCAAATTGGTGGCAGAAGGAAAAAAAAAAAACCCACAGAATCACTTAGCAAGCACAAACATTCACCAAGTTATTGTGAAGGTTTGTGCTCTCTGAGTGATCAAGTGATCCTGTAGTGTTGTGTTTTTCATTAGAAGGCCTTGTATATTTAATTGGGGTTGTTCATCCATTCATTCATTCATTTTCTGGAAGCACTTAATCTCAATTAGGGTCGCGGGGAGGCTGGCGCCCATCCCAGCCGACTCCAGGCGAGCACAGAGTACACTCTGGACAGTTCGCCAGGCCACCACAGAGTAGAAACACACTAATGGCATTGCAGCTCCTTTTGTTGAAAGTCAGCAATGGTTCTTTTACATGAACCTCACACCATAGACAGTGAGAGACATGTGAGAGACCTTTGCTAACCCAGTTAGTGCACCGGGGGATGGGGGCTTCTCGGGGGCAGTGGAGTTGTGCTGAGTCTTCCTTTCTTTCTTTCTTTCTTTCTTTCTTTCTTTCTTTAATCCACTACACTTCAACAACAGGCACATATCGATGATAGCATGTTGTAGAGTAAAGTAGAGTAGAGTGGCTAATATTTATTTAGTATTATCTATTTATTGTAGATAATAAACATCACACAGTGATTTAGATTGGAAACCCTAATAACGACTGTGCTGGACTAATGTCTGATCCAGATTGTGTTCCTTGTAGTGCACACAGTGTCTTGAGAACCTCTTACTGCTGTCTGGGATCTGTTGAGTGTGAAGGACATTCCATGAAACGCATTTTCTTATTGCTCTCAAACCATTCAGAGGACTCTTCTATCACAATAGAAATATATTAATACAGGATACAGGAGATCAGGCAGTAGTGATTTCCTATTATCTGGCACATGGTACCAAAGACGTCCATCCATCCATCTAGCTGTCTATTTATTAATAGCACTTTTTCCGGGACAAATCCCTGAAGGCAAACCTGCCCAGCTCTATAGTGGAACCCGTGTTCCTGTATGTTTCATATTCATGAAACCTGATGTTGAAATAACAGCTTGTTTTGGAACCATGGAGGAAGTGATATCTCTTTGACGCTTGAAGCACCACCTGGTGAGGTCAAGGAAGTGAAGAAGTGAACCTAAATCTGTTGCCTTGCCAAGTAATAAGACCTCTAGCACAAAACTGAGTTTTGGTGAAGGTATAGTAGTCACCAGCTTTTGTTTGTCTGTAAGTTTGTTTATCAGTGAATAAAATGTAGAAGATACGCAGCACAGATTTTTACCAAACATGGTGGGGACACCACTCCTCCTGACTCCAATACATGATTTAATTTTGGAATATCAAGGTTTTCAAGCTCAAAGGTGAAGGTCAGAAGAAGGTCAGAATGTTGAGCACTTACAGCTTTGAAACAACTGCCAGTTAGACACGGTATTACAACGGAACACGAAAAGGAAACCATGTTTTGACTTTCAAATGAAACGTTTATATTTGACCTTGAATGTCCCTGAATGGCCAAACACGGACACATTTTAAATCCTTCAATCAAGTGAGTTTTTATATCGAACCTTTTTGCTATGCGGGCCGATTCCGTAGTGGTTAGTGTGCTGGGTTCATGATCAGAAGGTCATGGGTTTGTATCCCAGTTAGATCTCCACTGTGCTAAAACCCCTGGGTCTTAACCACAAGTGTGCTCAGCTCAGCCCTTTTCAGCTGCCTTTTATTTCATTCTAAGACACACACTCTATCTTAAAGATTCACTGACTTCTCTCTATGTAATGTTACATATGGAATTTAGAACATGCCCCGTGAAACCAGCAAAACAAGACAAACCACAACATGCAATATATACAATTTAATAATAGTCACAAAATAAGACAAAAGAATAACTTACAGTTTTGATCTAAACAAAATACAACTAAGGGCAGTGGTGGTCTAGTGGTATAAGGCGCTGGATCGCTGATCCAAAGGTTGGGGGTTCGATTCCCACTCTCCACAAGGTTGTCACTGTCCTCCCCAGTGCAGCTAACTGGGTTATCAAAGGCCGGCCATGTCTCTGACTGTCTATGGTGTGAGGCATGTAAAAGAACCATTGCTGACTTTCGACAAGAATAGCTGCAAAGCCGTCAGCGTGTTTCCGCCCTGTGATGGCCTGGCGAGCTGTCCAGGGTGTACTCTGCCCTCGCCCGAAACTGGCTGGGATGGGCGCCAGCCTCCCCGCGACCCTAATTAGGATTAAGCGGTTACAGAAAATGAACTGATGAACTGAAAATACAACTAGAACAATGGTCATGAAATAAAGATAGTCACCAAGCAGCTGCAGTGTAGTAAATTTAGAGACGGCACGCACGCGGTCAAAAGCTTGGAATAACTCGTAGCGTTGGCTGTGGATGAACGTGGATGATGAAGTCTTGAATGACAAAACTTGGATGAAGCGCGTTGTATGATTCGCCTCGATCAGGGGTGTCAAACTCGTGCCACAAAGGGCCATGTGGCTGCAGGTTTTTGTTTAATCCAAGCAGCAGCACACCTGACTTGGCTCATTTATCAACTGAGCTGAGTGTTCAGGCAGTTGATTGGTCAGTCTCTGTATAGAGCATACAGATTGACCAATCAGCTGCCTGAAGCCTAGATGATTCTCCTTAGATGATCCGCGCGAGCCGTTGTACAACTGGTCCTGATATAGATTCTCTAAAGTTCGGGAAAGTTCCTTTTTCTCGAATGTTCTAATCATTTGACCCGTCACAGGACGCATGCGCAACTAGGTCCATCTCGAAGTTTCCCTAGTATGCTGGAAAGTTCCAGACCCAATTAGACCATGAAGGCAAAACAACTGTGACCCAAAACAGCTGAGTAATACCATGCACCACCACTTACAGCACACCAACTGAATATAATTACATACAACATTTATACATTCATTATGTTTATATTTACATTTATACATTTATTTACATGCCCATAACAGTAAGCATAAACCAAGCTCGACCTCTCCGACTGGAAGCACCAACAAAGAACACACAAATCGTGATAGTGATTACACACAGGTGAAGCTCATCATGTTCCCTGCTGATGCTAACTGACGTCTTTCCGCCCGGAGATGGTGCTCAATCACATTGTCGCTACCACACCTTCCTTCTGCTGCCGCTTCTGATGCGACAATGCAACAAACTAGCAAGGAGGTTTTCTAGTTCCAAACATTTTGGCATGATTACACACTTTCAAGTCAGTGGTGGCCTTTTGGTAAGGTGCTGGATCACTGATCCCAAGGTTGGGGTTCAAGTAGCACTTTCAAAGGGTTGTCACTGTTGCCCCCCCAGAGCAGCTAACTGGGTTATCAAAGACAGACCCGTGTCTCTCACTGTCTATGGTGAGAGGTTCATGTAAAAGAACCACTGCTGACTTCGGTCAATAGCAGTTGCATAGCTGTCAGTGTGTCTTTGCAATGTGATGACCTGGCAAGCTGTCCGGGGTGCACTCTGCCCTCGCCCGGAGTCGGCTGGGATGGGCGCCAGCCTCCCCGCGACCCTAATTAGAATTAAGCGGTTACAGAAAATGAACTGATGATAATCTGCATTCATAAGAATATTTGAAGTTCTCGACACATCACAGCATCATGGATCAGTTCACATTTTCCAGAACACATTCAGTCACAGCTCTTATTATCTCACAAACGCTTTTGGAAAGATCGAATCAATAAAGCGGTCAGGTGGTTACCTTCAAGAGAAATATGACCCCGATGTCAATTTAATCAGACCATTTCAAACGATTAACCAGAAACATAAATATCCTCTTATGAAGCTTGGATCATCGATTCCCATGCTCCGGGCTACTCACTCTCAAATCTATCAAACGAGCCAAGCATTTGCGTACAACATATCGTACACAGGGGTGGAAAAGCTTCAGAGATGATCAGTGCACACTGAGCTCAGACTCGTCCATCATATTACTAAGGACATTGTGTTCTGTTTTTGGTGGTGCCTTTTTAAAGGAGGAATCACAAGAAAAAAGAGTGACATGAAAATGGATTCAAAAACAAAAACAACTTGGTGCTTTGTCAGTGTGCTGGTACAGTTGGGTTATTGGGCTATCTAGCCTACTCAGCTCCAAGAGAATAGGTGAGCGTGTGTACATGGGTACATACGCATGTATCCTAGTAGCCTTGGAAAACAAGTACTTCTGTGTGCGCTCAATGTGAAGCCACCCTTTGCATGTCTGCAGGCATCCGAGAGAAAGAAAAACTATTTTTGCTCTGCTTTATCATCCCCAATCTCAATCACATGACACATGACCTTGCAGCATATGCGCACTTCACTGAGTATGTGTATTGTCTTTGTTGCTAGTTGCTCAGCTGTGTTAGCCTGGTGCCAGCTAATATGAGCACAGCTTCAGATACATGCCAAAAACACCTTTCATTATAATCAGATTATAGCTTAAATCTTCCGCAGAGCCACTGTCATTCATTACACGCAGTTAAATGCAGTAAAAAAAACAAAACAAAACAAAAAATTTTCATCCAATAAACGGCATTAATGTTTTATATTAGTGTACAGAAAGGTACAATTTGATTGGTCTGTTATTTTGTGATTAAAATTATAACTGGAACGTTCATTGTCACTTAGAGCAAGCAGTGTTATTACTATCATGCTTTAAAGTCAAATAAATAAATAAATAAATAAATAAGCTAATCTTAGTTTGTTTTTCCATCTGTGTTTTTTTTTTTTCTTTATGGCCTCTGAGTCTGAGTGAAGAGACGGGAAAGTGGTGGCTTTGGGTGATGTTTACAAAAATCACATGCCCTGGTCTATGAAGAAGCTGTTGACCAATCGGCACAATACACTTTCACTCTCAAAGATAAAACATGTCTACCCTTAGTACGTATAACGGTTATATCTGGTAACGCTTTCTATGACCGCCTTACGTTAACTTAAAGAGATACCAGAGGATTACCTTTCGTGGGGTTACGTGGAAGGTACTGTGACTCGCTGACTTTTGTTAGATAGGCAATTTTGTGTGTGTGTGTGTGTGTGTGTGTGTGTGTGCGTGTGTGTGTGTGTGTATTTGTCTGTTCACAGTCCACATGTGTGCGCTATCGCCCTTGTAAGTTATTATCTTTCAAATTTCTCCTCTGATGTACTCATACTGATATAGTATTTAATGTCATGGCAGCCATAATGTCATTAGTGGGGTTAACGTAAACGTGTCATTTAGGTCACATATAACATAACCTAACGTTAGGCACTATTATATAACAACAAGGATCTAATCAAAATCTACACCGGTTGGTGCCATGCGAAAAGTTTAGTGAACATGTCTGTTCGCTCTCGCACGCATAATAAAAATATTCGGTAAAAGTGGAGAACAGGTTAATGTATACATTTTTTTATGGCTACCATTAATTTGGTGTTTCGTACACAAGTCTCAGACAACATATATGCACCACGGTCTGATTACACACACAGTAATGTATTTACTCTTGTAATCACAATTTTTCCTACCAGTGTCTTTTGAATTCTTATTATAATATTATAATATAATCATGTACTGAGGTTCGAGTATTTTTCTAACTTTGGGAGTGCAATTGGCTTTCAGTTAACGACCTCTTTATAGACCAAGGCATGTGATTTTGTCAACATTGCCCAAAGCCACCACTTTCCCGTCTCTTCATCCAGATTCAGAGACGTGTTTGTCTGTGTGTTCATTCTGATGTCTGGGTTTCATCTGAAATGGTTAGAATTCTGAATGCTGGCTGGACAATGATGGCGGGATGAAAACGGTGAAGAGCAGTTTTAAGGTTTTTGTTCATTTTATCTTAATTGTGGGGCAGTGGTTGGCCGGTGGTAAGGTGCTGGATTACCAATCCCAAGGCTGGGTGTTCAAGTCCCACGATCACAGGGTTGTCACTGTCCCGCCAGTGCAGCTAACCGGGTTATAAAAGGTCGGCTGTGTCTCTCACTGTCTGTAGAGGAGGTTCATCAATAAGAACCTTTGCTGACCTCCATCAAGCGTAGCTGCCCTTCAATGGGCTGACAAGCCGTCCAGAGTGTACTCTGCCCTCGCCCCGAAACGGGTGAGCTGGACGCCAGCGTCCCCGCGACCCTAACTAGGATTAAGTGGTTAGAGAAAATGAACTGAAATGAAATTGTGATGCGTGACATGCAAATTGTGCAGTTGTTTAAGAGAGGGTGTTGCTGTGGTTTGCAGGTGAACATTATTATAAATGCTTTTCAGTGAGACATAACACAAATATGAGATCGTCTAAAACAAATATTTGTTAAGGAGCCTGCACAAATATTTATTTACAGAAAGAAAGAACCCGAGACTGTATTATTAATATTACTGTTGTCTGGATTTATCACTGAAGTGTTTCATATGAGCAAATAATTCCAAATACAGTGCAAGAAGCTAACAACATGTGACACAGGGATGCAATACATAGTATAGAGGTTTTGCAGCTGACGTCATGCATACATTATCCCAATGTGGGTTTTGTTTATTCCGCCACACTGGAGTGAAAACAAACCATTCACTCCGGTCCCAACACAATAGCACAGGCGTGTGTAAGGGTTTAATACTGCATTTATTTATTAAACAATTGCAAAATGATAGTTAACTGTGTTGCTGTCGGTTGTACAAATTATAGAGGAAAGAATGCGGGTGTTAAATGTCACGGATTCGCTGCTAATAATGGATTTCTGCTTTGAAAAGCGCTGATACCGACAACAAAAGGAAAGATTGGCGACCAGCTCCTACCAGTCGTGTATGTAGCCAACACTTTGTTGGAGGCAAGTGATTTTTATCAGTAGATATATTATTATTTATTGTTTTAACCACAGTTTGATTCTATTTAACTGTATATCTGGGGTCCATTTATAAGCTGAGGGCATCTAAAATGCTATTTAGTCTTTATTATAACATGTACAGTCTATATAATATAACTATTATAATACTTCATAGATTTAGATCCACATGTTTGTGCTTAATATATAATGTGGGCAAAATTATATAAACAAAATGTGAGTCATAATGACCTTTGCCATGATTAATACTTTGGTGTCCTCACACAGCTTGCCATGGGCGATATTAGAGGCTTTCCTGGGTTTCATATACTCGCGAAGTGCCGAAACCCATCCGGATAAAAAATACTCATACGCTTCCCAGATTTCACTTTAACAGTCTTTAATCCGTATTCTAACACACACAACAAACATGCCGTGCTTTGGTTTCCGCTTCACTTGTTTAATCCCACAATGCATTACAGAACCGGAATGTACCAAGTTCCGGTGGGGTAATCATTAACAATGATTGGTACACTCGAAGCTCTTTGAAACTTTTCAGTTTTTCGTGAGTATAATCAGATGTGCGATTAATCAAATAATTATAGCTATCTGGGTATATTAAACCAGGTATCCTGTCCGTTGCTTCATCCATGCAGTTAACAAACAAACCATCGGGTAAAACGTATGGGTCATTTGTTATCCCTGATAACCATAGTTTTTGAATATACTGTTGTTTATGATCGTTATCATAATTACCAGGGAGCTCTGGGATTGTATTACGGCTGTCAACATTCATATTTATATAATCTACCCAGCTAAAAACAGGCACCTCAATTGCAAAGTATACGTTTGTTTTCACTCCAATATGGCGGCATAAACAGAGGTGCTACTCGGCGTGTCACGTGACTGCAAAACCTCTATTGCTGGCTGCTAGAGCCCCCCACACACACACACACACACACACCTGACAAAAACAATCTGAGTTTACAAATGTAATGTTGCAGACCTCGGAAGTGGAAAAGTGTAATTTTTAAGTAAACTTCTCCCTGTTGAGATGCACTTTTAAAATTTGCAATTTTAATTCCACTGCATAAAATCCTGAGATTTAAGTATTTTTCCTGATTCAAAAAATAAGAACATCAGAAAAGAAAGAAAATCACACTTCAAACGCTGCAGAGTCTGTGCGCATGAACTCAGTGATTGTTGGTGAAACTGGTTACAGTGCGATGGGCACAAGTTAAATCTTGCCTTAAGTTAAAAAATCCCTCCGAGTGAGGTCAGTGTGATTGTCTACAGGGTTGCCTCACTTTCCGCGATTAACGGGGACCGAGACCGAGACCCCCCCCCCCCCCCACGACCGCCGATTTCCGTGAAGTAGGATCAACCCCCCCTTGACTGACATATACGTACATGTATACTGTATGTGTATATAATATCAATAAATACATATTCAAGGCTATAAATGCTTATAATAACAATTAAACATTCAAAAATAATGGATAAGATGTAAATAAAATATAAACACACACACACACACACACACACACACACACACACGAATGCCCACCTCACATAAAAATAGTTTTTTAAAAGTAGTTTTGTCAGGGGGTTTTGGGTTGATTTTTTTGTTGTTGTTGTTGTTGTCCTTGTTTTACTGCATTTTCCATAACTTTTCCCTATTTCTCCTTAATTCCCAATTTTTCAATGGATATTTTTGAAAAACCCACAATGCACTGAAGCCGCTGAAACTGAAGCACAAATTAGCGAGGGATCACTGTACATTAAACCCCACACCTAATTAACTCTCTAATGCTCATTCTTTCCATATTGGGATCATATTCTGTAACCGCTTCATCCTAATTAGGGTCGCGGGGAGGCTGGTGCCCATCCCAGCCAACTCGGGGCGAGGGCAGAGTACACCCTGGACAGCTCGCCAGGCCATCGCAGGGCGGAAACACGCTGACGGCTTTGCAGCCTACTCTTGTCGAAAGTCAGCAATGGTTCTTTTACATGCCTCACACCATAGACAGTGAGAGACATGGCCGGCCTTTGATAACCCAGTTAGCTGCACTGGGAGGACAATGACAACCTTGTCGAGAGTGGGACTCGAACCCCCAACCTTTGGATCAGCGATCCGGCGCCTTATACCACTAGACCACCACTGCCCTCCATATTGGGATGAAAATTTATTTGGATTTTGCTTCCTGTCTTATTGTTTTTTATATATTAAGTGAGTTTAGCCTTACTAGTAATGTATTAGTATGAATTCCCCCCTTTCTTCACATCAAACATTATTTTGAATTAATTTTATTAAAACTTTACATAACATCATGAATGTTCAGCATCATTCATTTTCTGTAATCGCTTAATCCTATTTAGGGTTGCAGGGAGGCTGGCACCCATCCCAGCTGACTCCAGGCGAGGGCGAAGTACACCCTGGACCTCACACTATAGACAGTGAAAGTTAATAGGCCTGCCTTTGATAACTCAGTTTGCTGCACTGGGGGGGGGGTCCAATGATATCCTGTTGAGAGTGGGGCTTGAACCCTGGACCTTAGGATCAGTGATCCAGCATCTTTACCACTGGGCCACCACTGCCCTGTCAGGAATGTTTTGCTTTTATTTGCTGTCGCAAAAATATCATTTATATTTTTAATATTTACTATTCAAGTTTTAGTAAGAATCTCATTTTTTTTTGTTTTTCGTTAAACTTTCTACTTCGCCAACATCATTGCCTGACGGGTTTATCACTCTTTTGACTCAGTGCACACAAAATCCCACAGCTGTACTCCAAAATCTAGTGAAAACCCTCCTTGAACTGTGATGGTTGTCATGGAAACGAAATGAAAGTAAATCTAAAATGGGATGCTCAACAAGCAAAAATTGAATGTTGTGGATGGGTGGACACGTACTGGTCCTTCTCCAAAAATTAGCGTACTGTGAAAAAGTTCATTATTTTCTGTAATGTACTGATGAACATTAGACTTTCATGTATTTTAGATTCATTGCACACAACTGAAGTAGTTCAAGCCTTTTATTGTTTTAATATTGATCATTTTGGCAAAAAAAGTAAAGAAAAACCAAAAATTCCTATCTCAAAAAATTAGCACATTTCATCCGACCAATAAAAAAAGTGTTTTTAATACAAAATGTCAACCTTCAAATAATTATGTTCAGTTCTGCACTCAATACTTGGTCGGGAATCCTTTTGCAGAAATGACTGCTTCAATGCGGTGTGGCATGGAGGCAATCAGCCTGTGGCACTGCTGAGGTGTTACGGAGACCCAGGATGCTTCGATAGCGGCCTTAAGCTCATCCACAGTGTTGGGTCTGGTGTCTCTCAACTTTCTCTTCATAATATCCCACAGATTCTCTATGGGCTTCAGGTCAGGAGCGTTGGCAGGCCAATTGAGCCCAGTAATACCATGGTCAGTAAACCATTTAGCAGTGGTGTTGGCACTGTGAGCAGGTGGCAGGTCGTGCTGAAAAATGAAATCTTCATCTCCATAAAGCTTTTCAGCAGATGGAAGCATGAAGTGCTCCAAAATCTCCTGATAGCTCGCTGCATCGACCCTGCCCTTGATAAAACACAGTGGACCAACACCAGCAGCTGACATGGCACCCCAGACCATCACTGACTGTGGGTACGTCACACTGGACTTCAGGCATTTTGGCATTTCCTTGTCCCCAGTCTTCCTCCAGACTCTGCCACCTTGATTTCCGAATGACATGCAAAATTTGCTTTCATCCGAAAAAAATAACTTTCTTCTGCCGCTGTATCTGGTTCAAAAGTGGCTTGACCTGGGGCAGGCGGCATCTGTAGCCCATTTCCTGCACACGCCTGTGCACGGTGGCTCTGGATGTTTCTACTCCAGACTCAGTCCACTGCTTCCACAGGTCCCCCAAGGTCTGGAATCGGCCCTTCTCCACAATCTTCTTCAGGGTCCAGTAACCTCTTCTGGTTGTGCAGCGTTTTCTGCCACACTTTTTCCTTCCCACAGACGTCCCACTGAGGTGGCTTGATAGAGCACTCTGGGAACAGCCTATTCGCTCAGAGATTTCTTTCTGTGTCTTACCCTCTTGCTTGAGGGTGTCAATGATGGCCTTCTGGACAGCAGTCAGGTCGGCAGTCTTACCCATGATTGCGGTTTTGAGTAATGAACCAGGCTGGGAGTTTTTAAAAGCCTCAGGAATGTTTTGCAGGTGTTTAGAGTTAATTGGTTGATTCAGATGATTAGGTTAATAGCTCGTTTAGAATACCTGAACATGACATGCTAATTTTTTGAGACAGGAATGTTGGGTTTTCATGAGCTGTATGCCAAAATCATCAGAATTAAAACAATAAAAGACCTGAAATATTTCAGCTGGTGTGCAATGAATCTAAAATATATGAAAGTTTAATTTTTATCACTACATTACAGAAAATAATGAACTTTATCACAATATGCTAATTTTTTGAGAAGGAACAGTACTTCTGGCCAGTATATATCGTGTTTTTAGTATTATACGTATCTACATATATTTATACAGTTCAGTAACTGTAGAAATCGAAGGCTTTAATTAAACTCTTAATGGTGCATTATAGTGTAGCGAGAGCTGAGGCACAAGGCCAAGCTTTCGATTCACCGGGTCATCTACATTCCAACCAATAACTATCGCCATAAGATTTGGGCAGTGACCCAAAAAATGAGATCATAGATACAACCCGCTGATACAGTGCCTGCACTGATGTGAATCACTAGCAGAGCGGAGAGTTCTCTTTCTTTTCCTGATTCGGGTTTTCATTCATTTTATAACTCTCTTTGCTTAACTGAGTATGCATGGTAGATTGCGCCGATCCGAGCAGATAGTTAATTCAGTCTTGGGAAAACCGGACATTCCGGCATACGCCGGAAAACTTGCACCCATGCTAGTAGGCTTACACTTCTAACCAACCATATTTGCTTAGGGTTACAAAAGTCTGCAAAACAGTGTAAACACAAAGATCACAAAGACGACATCTTAACACAAGGGTAACACGCAGTGAACTGAGAAGAAGCAGGGTCACGTTCAGTCTGTTGTTTGTAAACAATGGACACAGTGTCATTACATCATTACGTCAGCCTACTACGTAGGTACATCTCGTACTACAGAGAGCACGCTAAAGTCAAAATTTGACATGAAACATAAAATCGAAAAAATGTAAAACAAAACTTAGTATTGGCTGAGATAGACCCCAGCCTCTCATTATCCGAGTAGGAATAAGCAATGAATGAGTGAGAAGCACCTTCCAAACTCATTCATTCAATCAATTATTTTTTAAGATGCTTAATCCTAATTATGGTCGTGGGGAGGCTGGTGCCCACCTCAGCTTATTCTGGACGGGGTATACCCAGGCCATAACAGGGAAACCACACTCACACACACAGACCCAAACATTCAAACGCACACCGAGGGGAGATTTGAATCAGACAGTTCACCTAATGTGCATATTTTTGGAATATGGGAGGAAACCGGGATACCCGGTGGAAACCCACAGAAGCATGGTCTTAGGGGCATGTATATAAATGTGAGTGCGTAAAGGGGCTACATAATTAGATTCAGACTGCGCTGCAGCTAGTGTCACATGGTATGACTCAGCTGTAAGGGGGTCTGAAAACTTCGAGATGGACCTGGTTGCGAATGCACCCTGGTGGTGGGTCAGGTGATTCAGAAACTTTGAGAATGGAACTTTCCAGAACTTTGGGGAGGTTATATTACGGACCTGGTGCCGACTGGCTCCAGCCTCTTCTCGTCTTGTACAGCCTCTTCCGGTCTCTTCGAGGCTCTTCCAGTCTCTTCAAGGCTCTTTGGGTCTCTTCGGTGCACAGCTCCTCTAAGGAACCTCATCGCGGTGGATACTCTCATCCAAGCCGGATCATGGAATACGTTTCGATAAAGTTTCGTCGTTTGGGACTTCATCGCCAAAGTCCATCGTCCACATTCACCCACAGCACATGCAAGGATATTCATCATTTGTCTCTTTTGACACGCAGGATTCCAAGCCTTTCCCCGCCAGCACGCACGCTGCTTCTAAATGTACCTGCTGCAGGTGCTTGGTGACTATGGGACCCTTTGTTTAATTTGTATTGTGGTTGAGTTTTAAGCTGTAAGTATTATTTTGCCTTACTGTGTTAATATTATTAAAATGTATATAGTTTATGTCGTGGTTTTGTCGTGCTTTACTGGTTTCATGGGGCAACCGGGGATTTAGCTCAGTTGGTAGAGCGTTCGCTTTATGGAAGGTCGGAGTTTGAATCCGGCCATGTCATACCATAACACGTTAAAATTTGGGAGTTGTTGCTTCCTGCTTGGCGCTCAGCATCAAAAGGATAGAATAATGAAATATCTCATGTGTATTGAGCATACGCTTGTATGAATAATGTGCTATACAAGCATCCATATAATAATAATAATAATAATAATTTACTTCTAAATTCCATACATGGCAAAGTGGGGTGCTTGTCCGGTGGAATCCATTTGGCATACGTGAGAACATGCAAACTCCACACAGAAACACCCAAGTACATGAATCAAACCTTGGCCTTCTTGCTGCCCCCCCCCCCCCCCCCCCCCCACACACACACACACACACACAGTGACATTTACACTGACACACTTCAGATTAGATCCAGTGGAATTATGAGGGACCCTACTTAGTGTCGAGGGAGGCTGGTGCCCATCCCAGTCGAGCAGAGTACACCCTGGACAGCTCGCCAGGCCATGACAGGACAGAAACACGCTGATGGCTATGCAACCTGTGGATACATAGGCTTACTCACAACTAATGAATGAATGAATGAATGAAAAAAAAAGTTCATTACTTCATTCATTCAGCAAAACCAGTTCAACAGAAAGCACGAGTCTATAATAACCAGACATCAACCAAGACGGTTCAGGAACATGTCAATAGTGACAAGCCCAGAACATCTAGAGGGCAGGACAAAGCCAACTTCATCCACCATTTGAAGAAGACTTTGAATGCAGAATTCTTGACGTTCCATCACAAACTACAAGCCGCTCAGCAGCAGTGTGATTCAGAACCGTTTGGAATTGGGAGAGAAACACACACATGATCTCCACCAAAGCGCCAAAAGGAAAACGTGAGGGTTAAAGAGAGAATCTACTCATTATCCGATCCACGCAAACTCATCGGAGATTCTGTTGACGCAGAGATAATCCGTGATGAGAGGGGTGTTGCGGCTTGCGTAGGCGCTCCTGGAACGGGTACATTCATCTTCGGCGTTGACGAAACTCGACAGGAGCCTGAATTCAGAAGTCCACATAGTTTAGAGATGAACGCGACCAAGTCCAGAAAGCCGTCCCTTCACTATTCTGTATTATCTCTCATTATCAGTTCATTATGGCTGAAGACGTTTCCCGCCCAGCTCACAGCTTTAGTGTCTCTTATTCACCGGTTTTACACCGTGTTTAGTTCCGCGTCTGTTTACAGAAATAACACAAATATCAAGACCGTATGAGCGGAGTGACGATCCTGTGCAGCCGGGATAACTCAGCAACGCAACACCGATTCCTAAAACGTGAAAAAGTTGGAGATTAGAATGAGAAATGGAAGAGGTTATACAATTTTAACAAATAATACATCTTTCTTTTTTCCTCCCTCCCTCCCCACTCTCCCCCTCCCTTCCTCCCTCACTCTCCCACCTTCCCTCCCTCCCTCACTCTTCTCCCCCTCCATTCCTGCCTCGCTCTCCCCTTCCCTCCCTCCCTCACTCTCTCCCTCCTCCCTTCCTCCCTCTCTCTCCCCTTCTCGCCCTCACTCTATTCCTCCCTCACTTGCTCTCCCGCTTCCCTCCCTCACTCTCTCCCTCCCTCGCTTGCTTGCTCTGTACCCCCTCCCTTCCCTCCCTCTTTCTCCCCTCACTCCCCCTTCTCTCCTTTCCCCCTTTCTCCCCACCTCTCTCCCTCCCCCTCTCTCTCGCTTTCTCTCTCTCTCACTGTCTCTCCCCTCTTTTTCACTCTCTCTCTCTCTCTCCCCCTCACTCTCTCTCCATCTCTCTCTCTCTCCCTTCCCTCTCCCTCCCCGTTCCTTCTTCCTCCCCTCCCCTCCCTCTCTGTCTGACTCTCCCCCTCTTTCTTCTTCCCTCCCTTCCTTAAAAATGTATATAACTGAGTTTAAGGGCCGTGCTCAGGGGCCCATCAGTGGTTATAGTGGCAATTGAACTGCTGGCCTTCAGGTCAGTAATTCCTCACCGTAACCACTAATCTACTGCGGCACAAAGCACCTGAGCAAAGGACAGGATTTATTATTGTCTGTATCAGAGTGTCAGCCAAATGCTGTACGTTGCAGAGTTTGCATTAGTTTCCTCTGAGTGTCCAATTTCCTTCCACAGTCCAAACAGATGGACATTTAGTTAATAGGCTGCTCCTAATTGCTGCTAGGTGTGTGTGTGTGTGTGTGTGTGTGTGTGTGTGTGTGTGTGTGTGTGTGTTGCCGTGAAATATTTTAGCAAGCTGTTGGCTGATATAGGCCCCGATCTACCCGAACCAAGAAATAGTGCATTATAATAGTATGTTCATTTGGCTTCCTATGCACAAATGTAGATGTTTTGGATTAAAGCAAACATTTTTAAAACAAAAAAAGAATCTCATGATTCGATGTAGTTAAATATGAAGCTAGATTATTCAGTTATAAACAACAGTGATATCAAGAAGCAGTATGGCAGCCACTTGGGTAACACTCTGAAATTGCAGAAACCGCAGGAAACAGACGAGGAAGCAGTGTAACCTGTAGCCAGGTAAATAGTGGAAACTGCTGGAAATAGCAGAGAGAGATCCAAATGCCCTTGCCCCATATACAAAAGTAGTACCAGCTCCAGAGTACCCATGATGCAATGCACAACATGGCACCCCTACCACCCAGGGCACATTTCAACAGAAATCACAGAGGGTTTTCCAAATGGGCCGAACACTTTCAGTGTGGAGAATGGACTGAGTGATGAAAGCAATCATTGCTTTGTTAATGAGCATCTATAATGGAAAATACCACCCAAGAGAGGGGGAGGGGGAGGGGGGGGGGTACAATTTCTTAATATCTGTGGATCTTTTGGGCTCTAGGCTACAGAGACTGCGCAACAAACACAATAATGAATTTTAAATAAATAAATTCTGATATTCTGCAATGTTACACGGAATTGCCAAATTCAAAAGTGAAATTACGGCTTTATTAATTTTTTAACCAAATTGAACTATAGTTGAAGTGCCAGGCAGCAATTAAAGACAAACGGCAATATTTGCTCCCATACCCCCATCCCGCCCTCCCCGCACTTGCACGTCCTCCGCGGTATCAGTGATGAGAGACGAATGAAAGACGGAAAAAAAACAAAACAAAAAGAAAACAGAGTGTAGTATTCCTGAGGCAAATTTAACTCGGCATGCAGGGACCGTGTGTGATACAATAAGAATGATAGCATAATTGCCGTTTCCTTTAATTGTTCCCCCCCCCCGGTTTGATAAAATCCCAATTTTCCACAATGATGCCATGAACTGTTCTCATACGCCGTGCTGAGTTAAACCATTTGACTGCTGTAAACCTGTCATGCTGAATTTTTACATTTCTCAACGTTGCCTAAAGATAATAAAGTTTAAGCTTTCAAACAATGCCATTTAAAAACAGGCTTGCAAAGGATTATTACATAATCAATCTGGCACAGTTAGGAATTGCCTGCTAGCACTACAGACTTTAACAAATCTGACAAGTGTGTAAAGGTGTCTGCAGCTATTCTGTAATCACTAATAGATTCTGACAGGTTGTGAAACAGCGTTTGTCTCGAGGCTTGTTTGATTTATAAAGCAGTTTCATTTGAGACCAAATATAAAACATCATGAAGTGGTGAGTCGCACCAAATGCTATATGGCTTACAGATGTCTCTGTTAGAAAAATACTTATTCTAATGGTAATAGTGGAACTCCCGAGTGCTGATGGGCTGTTATGCATTGCAATGCTGATTGGCTGGTGTGAAATGTGTTGTTGATTGGTTGTTATGCATTTTAATGCTGATTGGCCGAAATACATGACAATTTTGATTGCCTGATATGCATCACGTGCTGATTGATAAGATAAGATAAGATACAGATAGAGCTTTATTAATCTCACAATGGAGAAATTCACTGTTCCAGGCTCTTGAGGTACCATCAGTAGGAGGTGCAAAAATAGATACAAATACAAACATACACACATACATATATATTATATAAGTAAATAAATAAATAGATACATAAATAGTATAAATTAATAAACAATAAAAGAAAAGAAGGGAACAACTTTGTAGACTGGCCTATATTCAAGTGTACATGTATCTGAGTGCAGAGTAGATGGGTTGATATGGTTCACAGTCAGTGGGGTAGATGTGGTTGATTAAAGTGTGCGGGGGTTTTTATTGCACATAATCGGTATTTTCACAGACAGTTACAAAGTGGCGTTGTACAGTCTGACAGCGGTGGGAATGAACGACCTGCGGTAGCGCTCCTTCCTGCACTGAGGATGTCTCAGTCGTCCACTGAAGGAGCTACTCAGCTTCTCTACAGTCTGGTGCAGTGGGTGAGAGCTGTTGACCAGGATGGATGTGAGCTTTGCTACCATCCTCCTCTCACTCACCTCCTCCACAGAGTCCAGTGGGCAGCCGAGGACAGAGCTGGCCCTCCTGACCAGCTTGTTCAGTCTCTTTCTGTCCCGCTCTGTGCTGCCCGGGGCCCAGCAGATGGCAGCGTAGAGGATTGCAGAGGCTACCACAGAGTCATAAAAAGTCCTGAGCAGAGGTCTGCATACGCCGAAGGACCTGAGTCTCCTCAGAAGGTGGAGGCGACTCTGGCCCTTCTTGTACAGGGCGTTGGTGTTGTGGGACCAGTCCAGTTTATTGTTAAGGTGAACACCCAGGTATTTGAAACTGTTCTCTCAATGTTCTGTCCCTGGATGTTCACTAGTGAGTGTGTGTGTGTGTGTGTGTGTGTGTGTGTGTGTGTGTGTGTGTGTGTGTGTGTGTGTGTGTGTGTGTGTGTGTGTGTGTGTTAGAGTGCTTCATCTGAAGTCGACCACCATCTGCTTCGTCTTCCGAGTGTTCAAGCACAAGTGGTTGCGCTCACACCAGTCCACGAAGTCAACGATGACCGACCGGTACTCCAGCTCGTTCTCCTCTGACACACGGCCCACGATGGCGGAGTCGTCCGAGAACTTCTGGAGGTGGCAGCTGTCTGTGCTATAACTGAAGTCCGAGGTATAAATGTTGAAAAGGAAGGGTGAGAGGACGGTGCCCTGCGGTGCCCCCGTGCTGCAGACTGCCACCTTTGACTTACAGCCGCGCAGCCTTAAGTACTGTGGACGGTTTGTAAGGTAGTCGATGATTCAGGCAGCAAGATGCCCGTCCACTCCCACGTCCTCCAGCTTCCCCCGCAGAAGCGCTGGCCTGATGGTGTTGAAGGCGCTGGAGAAGTCAAAGAACATGACCCTCACAGCGCTGCCAGGGATCTCCAGGTGGGTGAGTGCCCGCTGCAGAAGGTAGATGACGGCGTCTTCTACCCCGATGTTGGGCCTGTAGGCAAACTGCAGCGGGTCTAGGGTGGGGCTCACCTGATTGCCTGATATGCATCTTGATGCTGATTGGCTGTTATGATGCTAATTCACAGTTATGTGCCATGATGTTGAATGTCCATCTGTCTTCCTTTTGGCTTTTCCCCTTTTACTCGGGAGTCGCCACAGCGAATCATCTGATTCGCACGTTTGATTTGGCAGAGGTTTTTACGTCGGATGCCCTTCCGGTCACAACCCTTTTTAGCAAGGGACAGAAACACGCTGACGGCTTTGCAGCTACTCTTTACGAAAGTCAGCAATGGTTCTTTTACATGCCTCTCACCGTAGACAGTGAGAGACATGGCCTGCCTTTGATAACCCAGTTAGCTGCACTGGGGGGGGGGGGCAGTGACAACCTTGTTGGGACTCGAACCCCCAACCTTACCGAACCCCTAAACCACTAGACCACCACTGCCCCGTGCCATCATGTTGAATGACTGATATAAATTTGGATTCTGATTGTTACGCATTAAAATGATCACCGATGTTATAATCAGCCTAGTAATGTCCACTGTTGGACAAAGGCCTTGATGGATTAGTTACAAACAGAAACGGAACACAGCCCTCGAATCTCATGGAGTCCATTGCTTTTAGGCAGTCGGAGCTTTTAGGCCGTATTTATTATAACAGTCAAACCTAACAATCTCTTAAAATGTCTAAATTCATTTACTCTGGGTTAACGACTAAACTATTTTTTCACGCAAACAATGCATTATTTCACAAGTTTAGACAAATACGTTGGCTTGGTGCCACATCTGATTACCAGATGGTTGGGTTTTCCTACTTACAGAATCTGGAGGCTGTATTTTATGCCAATAAATCTTTCATTTTTCACCAGGTTTAAACTTGGATGATGAAGAGTACACTGCAGTACCACTCCTGGCAGGAAGACTTCTTCCTTGGCAGAGAGAGAGAAAGAGAGCGAGAGAGAGAGAGAGAGAGCGAGAGAGAGGGAGAGAGAGCGAGCGAGAGAGAGAGAGAGAGATGGAGAGCCAGAGAGAGAGAGAGAGAGAGAGAGAGAAAGAGAGCGAGAGAGAGCGAGAGAGAGCGAGAGAGAGAGAGAGCGAGCGAGCGAGAGAGAGAGAGAGAGTGAGAGAGAGAGAGAGAGAGCGAGAGAGAGAGAGAGAGAGAGAGAGTCTTTGTTCAGTGTGGAGGATGAGGTAAAATCGAATTTGAGAGGATAAAAGAAATCACCTAGTAGCCAAAACATACTGAATCTTCCCTTGTGATCTTTATCCTGGCGAGATCCTGGTAGAGATACAAGCGAGCAAACAAATGGAGGTTGCGAAACATCACAGGTCTCTGTGAGAAGCTCTCTCGCGCTAAATTCGGTGCTTGGCAGACTATCGTGATTTTTTGGCAGCCAGCGCTGTGTAACAAGGCTCCCTTGCCTCTTTTCAGTAGGAAGGTGGGTTAAAGGTCTGTTTCTCGGGTATATTGTTTGTGTTTGTGTACGTTTGTCTTGATTTTACAGTAATCTAGATTCACATTTCTTTCATGGAAAAATCATGATGTCATTTTAGCTAGGTGATATTTGCCCCCCGGGGGGAGGGGGGGGTGTCTGCATCCCACACAGCTCATTATACTTGAGCACAAGAGTCACCAGAGCGTATACAGACACAGCCAGCAACAACACAAGCACCCCAGTGTCCAAACCCACAACGCTATTTACAACCGAAACCCTAATTTGAACCCGCACAACCAATAACCAGTTTTAAGGAGCTGAATTGATCATTTGGCCGCAAACATCTTCCATCTAACTACCGTATTGGACGTAATAAGTGCTGCTCCAATAAGCCCCCTGTTTTTTTTTTTTTTTTTTTTTTTTAATCATACATCTAATAACCATCCATGTCTGCTGGGAGAAAAATGGTAGATGAAACTTACCAATTTTATTCGATCAGTCTCTGTAACGGTAAAATGGGGCATTCACTGCCTGTAAAAGTGAGTTTACACGGTATTTCAAGACCCCCTGCCAGTCAGGAATGTCTATAATATTCATCAGTAACAACACATTTGATCGTTCCGCCGTGCTTTAAAAAACAGGAAAATATTTTGCTGTGTTCTCTTGGTAAATGTGCAGCAACCGATGAACCATTAGAAGCTGCTACAGCAAAACTATGGGATGCTCTGAATGAATGGAGCGATGAGCCTGATATGGACCTATCAGAAAGTGATGACGAGGATTTTTCACCTGATTCTCCTGCTCACTAACTTCATACATTTAAAGACGTTCCTGGACATGTACTTTTGTTTATGTTCGTGTTGATTGGTTCAACGTGCCATGTGCTAAAGTTGACATTCGATTGACTCGATTTTACTTCTGTGAAAATATTTCAGCATCGGGAGGGAAGAGTAAGGGGTCTTTTTTTTTTTTTTTTTTTTTTTAATTTATGCTGTTTTCTGTTGATTTTCAGCTTTCATGTAAGTAGTTTGGTTGATAAAACAAAATGAATAACAAAAATGCCAGTAAAGCTCTTTGATTGTTCTGTTATTATTCATGTTTCCACCTTGATGGGAATAAACACTTACTGTTTCACTCTGCTGGTAACATTTTAATAAGTGCCCACCCACTCCAATTTTTAAGCGCCCTGGGCGCTTATCACGTCGAATACGGTATTTTCATCTCGTGTGACTATATACTCCCTGGGCATATAAGGTCATGTAGACTGGTTAAAAATCATGCTTTTTGAAATAATAAAAGTTCTTTGGATTGAAAGGTGGATTGACTTGGAAAACCACGTATAAAATAAATGAGGGATCAGTGCATGGCACTCATAGTTTGTCGCTGTTACTTGGAGCATGTGGTGTAAACATGGCATATTTTAAAATAAAAAAATTATCCATAAAAATTCTTCAGTTTTCATGTAATATGTACTAAAATCTGAATGAGTAGACTATGGCTACCACACATTAGCGCAGCACAGAGTGTGTGGAGCTCAACTGACCTGCTTTGGTCATGGTTAAAATGTCATTCATTCATTCACTGTAACCGTTTAATCCTAATTCGGGTCGCGGGGAGGCTGGCACCCATCTCAGGCGACTCTGGGTGAGGGCAGAGTACACCCTGGACAGCTCTCCAGGCCATCGAAAGGCGGAAACACACTGAGGGTTATGTAGCTACTCTTGTTGAAAGCCAGCAATGGTTCTTTTACACCTCACACCATAGACATTGATAGACATAGCTGGCCTATGACAACCGAGTTATCTGCACTGCGAGGACAGTGACAACCCATTGAGAGTGGAGCTTAAACCCCCAACCCTAGGATCAGTGATCCAGCACTTTTATAAACAGGTCCCCACTGCCCTGGTTAAAATAAACGATGAAAAATTAAACTATGAAAAATTTGTATTTAGCTTTTATGTTCGTATGTAGTACTGTATACAGGGATCCCTCACTTTCCGTGGTTAATGGGGACCAAGGACCCCCCTCCCCCTCGAACGCCGATTTCCGCGTAGTAGAATCAACCCCCCTGACTGACGTATATGTGCATGTACAGGGTGACCCAAAAAAACGGGAATTTTTGAATTGCATATTGCTAGACATGAGCAAGCGGCAACACTGCGAGACAGTGACCTTGAACAAGTAAATACTTTGCCATGAAAGGTTAGTTATTTATTCTTAAATGGCATGTTTTAAGGTTTCAATTACTATAAATAACATAGAGTATTGTTAAAAAGTTCCCATTTTTTTGGGTCACCCTGTATATGTGTATATAATATCAATAAATACATAGTCAACACTATAAATGCTTATAATAACAATTAAATATTTACAAATAAGGCATAAGATGTAAATAAAATATAAATACAGTACACACCCACCCACCCACCCACACACACACACACACATACAAACACACACACACACATACAGATGTGCACCTCACAGAAAAATGTCAGTAGTTTTGTTGGGGGGTAGTTTTTTGTTTTGTTTGTTTGGGTTTGTTGCATAATTGGCCTTGTTTTGCGGTACTTTTCGATGAATATTTTTGAAAAACCCGCGATGCACTGAAGCCACAGAAACTGAAGCACATAGTAGCGAGGGATCACTGTATACTAAAACAATCTTTTGCCTCAGGCTTGGTGGATGATCTTGATTTGAACACTACTAAAAACATCTACCTTATCTTCAGTGCACTTGCTCACTTATTCACGCACTCATTTGCTGAACCACTTAATCCTACTGTTAGAGTCACAGGAGCCTATCTCAGCCAGCAATGGAAGAAGAAATGGTACACCCTGAGCAGATCACTAGACCACAGGGCAACACACACCTATTCACCCCTAGAGTAATTTGGAAGGGCCTGATGTGATGTCTTTGGACGAAACCCATGCAACCTCAGGTAGAACATGTAATGGTAGGCCTCCGTCAGTCCCGAAGGACTATGGCTGCGCTCTGGCTGGTATCCCGGCTGGTGATACTCCCCAGTGCGCAGAGCCCGGGTAGGGAGTAATGAGGGACAGGCTGTTACCCAGGCAGCAAGTCCCCCGTCTCGGCGCCACCGGAAGGATCCAATGGAAAGGCAAATGCCGATACGACTGGGTTCCGGTGCCGTTGCAGGAGAGAATCTACGGTCAATTTAGAACGGCCAATTAACCTACAGTGCACGTCTTTGGATTGCGGGAGGAAACCGGAGCACCCGGAGGAAACCCGCACAAGCACGGGGAGAACATGCAAACTCCACACAGAAACGCCCAGGCCGGGAATCGAACCCGGGCCTTCTTGCTGTGAGGCGGACGTGCTAACCACTACGCCACCGTGCCAGAACATGTAAACTCCACATAGAAATGCCCCTCCCAAGCCCGAGACTTAAACCCGAACCCAGAACTTTCTTGCTAACCACTACCGCGCCTTGACCCCCCACCTAGGTTGCATAATTGTTTTTTATATATATAAATAATATATGTTATATATATATATATATATAACTATTACCAGATGCTGAAATGTGATTTTTTTAAAATCTTTTGATATGCTATGACAACAGGAAATCATGCAGATATATGACAAGTATGAAGTAAATAATATGTGAACGTTTAAATTGGTAGCCTTATTAACAAGCTGCAAGAAATACCCTGAGTCTGGAACGATTCAGTTTAACTTGTATATAATGACCCCTGGGATTTGTGGAGGCTACATACAGAATAAGAACAGATGAAACTTTGAGTAGTTTTCTACAGAGCAGGCTTTGTTCTGGGTGGCGTGGTGGATGCTAGCTGTGCCGCCTCATAGCCTCAGGGTCCCAGGTTCGAGCCTGAGCTTGGGTTGCTTTCTGTACAGAATTTTTCATATTCTCCATGTGCTTGTATGAAGGACCCCAAGGTTCTCTGGTTTCCCACTGCCCAAAACCCTGCAGGCGGTCAATTGTTAGAGTAATTTTTGTATGTATCTGTGATGCATGGGCATCCCATCCAGAAGGAATACTGACTCCTGCTCAGGAGAAAGCTTTTAATAAAGAGAAAGAGAAAGAGAAAGGCTTTGTTCCTATTTCATAATAATTCCCACAGAGTGAGGCATAGAAAAAGAATTAAAACCGAACAGAATCATCCTGCAGGATTCCTCAAATGTTAGCATATGTACAATATATACACAGATTAGTACATGTATGTACACTGCAAGATGTTAGCGTCTCTCACTCTCTCGCGCGCTCTATCTCTCTCTCTCTCTCTCTCTGTCTCTCCACCCTTTTCTTGCTTGTTCACAAGGAGCAACCGGCTAGCATTCTTCAGGCTATTGCAAGAATTTGTACTCACATGATATTCACACACACCCACACACAAACAACACCCCTGTGGGGAGAGCATTAGTGGTTGTGGTGGTTGTGGTGGTGGTGGTGGTGGTGGTGGTGGTGGTGGTGTGTGTGTGTGTGTGTGTGTGTGTGTGTGTGTTCCAGGAATTTATCACTATGTGGGGATGTAAATCTGTTTACTCAGTTATATTATGGGGACTTGTAGTCCTTATAGGGACAAAATGTAAGTCCCCATAATGTAAAATTTACATTTTAGGGTGAAACATAAGGATAGGTTTTAAGGTCGGGGAAGGATTATTCATTCGTTTTCTGAACCGCTTAATCCTATTTAAGGTCACGGGGAGGCTGATGCCCATCTGAGCTGAATGTGGGCAAGAGCAGAGTATACCTCACCAGGCCATCGCAGGGCAGAAACACAGTGACGACTATGCAGCTACTCTTGACAAAAGTCAGCAAAGGTTCTTTTAAATGAACCTCACACCAAAGACAGTGAGAGACATGGCCAGCCTTTGATAACCTAGTTAGTGCACTGGAGGGACAGTGACAACCCATTGAGAATCTGAACCCCCAACCTTGGGATCAGTGATCCAGCACCTTGCCACCAGCCACCAGGACCTTAATGTGTTTATGTATTGCTTCTTGAAGTTATGGAAGCAGAGTGTGTGTGTGTGTGTGTGTGTGTGTGTGTGTGTGTGTGTGTGTGTGTGTGTGTGTGTGTGTGTGTGTGTGTGTGTGTGTGTGTGTGTGTGTGCGTGTGTGCGTGGCAAGTATGGAGGTTAGTGGAAGGCAGGAAAATATTTTTCCAATACATCAGCATCTAAAATAAACATTTTTAAGATTGGTGGACTGGACAACACTTAATCACTCGGAGTTGAATATCCCCTGGCATTTTAACATCCAAAGTTGTTAGTCCATTTACATTTACACCATTTGTCAGATGCTCTTATCCAGAGTGACTTATAATTATCATTTTTTTTATACAACTGAGGAACTGAGAGTTCAGGGCCTTGCTCAAGGGCCCAACATTGCTGATAGTGGGGACCGAACGGCTAACTTTGGATCAGTAACCCATTGCCTTATCCACTAAGCCACCATTGTCCTACAGTTCCGGTCGTAATACGACAGGGATCCCTCACTTTTCGCGGTTAATGGGGACTGACCCCCCCCCCCCCATGAAGAAGGATCACCCCCCTGACTGATGTATACGTGCATGTATATGTGTATATACTATCAATAAATACATATTATTCAATGGTATAAATGCTTATAATAACAATTAAACATTCGAAAACAATGCATAAGATGTAAATAAAATATAAATACACACATGGATCCGCAACTCACATAAAAATGTAAGTACAGTAAAACCTCCGCTGACGAACGCTTAAGCTCACGAACTTTTCGCCTCAAGAACATTAAATTTGCGAGCATATAGTCTCTGCTGACGAACTAGTTTTCGGCGGACAAACCAAACCACGGGGTCGAACAGCGCCACGGTGGCGGCCACGAGAAGCTGACGCACGCTCACGGCGTCACAGTTCGTCACCCCCTTTCTTTGAGTGCGGACGTGGTTTGTGTTTGATAGACATTTTGGACCATATTGAGTGTACTTTTGCTATTATGGGACCGAAAAAGACCCCACCACAGGTTGAGTTACCTACAGTCCTTATGGAAGGTGACTCTCCTTCCAAACAGTAAGTCCCTCCCTCCCTCCTCCTCCCACTCCATTCCATCAAGCCATCAACTCCCATCACAAAGGTAAATAAAACGACTTTATTATACAGTACAGTTTATTTCTTTCATTACAATACAATAGCACATTTATTATACATAAAATAAGGTATATTTTTGTGTAGTTTTAAGGCTTATTTAGTAGAAAATTATGTTTTATGGGGACCTGGGAACGGATTATTCTCATTTTAATGGTTTCTTATGGGAAATAAATGTTCGGAAGACGAACTTTTCGCCTCACGCACACTTTCTGGGAACCAATTATGTTCGTGAGCAGAGGTATCACTGTAGTTTTTTGGGGGGTTTTGACTTGGGTTTTTTTTTTTGACTGTTTGTTTTTTGTTTTTTTTTTTTTTTTTTTTTTTTTGCATAAATGTCCTTGTTTTGTGACATTTTCCTTAAGTTTTCCCCTATTTTTCCTTAATTCCCTTATTTTTCGATGAATATTTTTGAAAAACCCATGATGCACTGAAGCCACAGAAACTGAAGCACGAAGTAGCGAGGGAGGGATCATGTAGTTCGGTTAAGGTCAGATCACAATTTTCTTAAACATTAGCATTGTAAAACAATAACATTATTGTGCATTTTAACGTGTGTGCACTTGCACATTTTAATCAAAAAGCTGCCAGATTACCAGAACTAACAAGTAAAGCAGGAAGAAAATACAATGACTATTAAAGAAATTGTTTTTCACTTCATTATTGATACAACACATGAAACCACTTCATGGCACAAACTCGACGGACTGAAAATAGGAACTGAGAAAAGTCATCATACGACCAACTGATTGTACAGTCTTATTTCCACAATGAACTCACAGTGATTCTCTCACGCCATTCTGGGACAGAATTATTCCATGGCCTTTGACTTTTTCCCGGTGAGAGGAATGTGCACAACATCAGAAAATATGGCAGTTGAGACGAGGTTGACACTGAAGGTTAATGTACGATATTGTGTGCAACTGACAAACACACGATGACCCCATGACCCCAAGGTTAAGTAGTATTAGAGTTAAACCCTACAGCTATCAAGATGAACTGTGAACTTTTTTGTTTTGATCCTTAGGGCTGCACTGGAAATCTCTTGATGCTCTAACGCTGTAATTTGGAATAAATGTAGGTGAGTTTGCCTTGTGGAAAGACACATGATGACTTCAAACCCAGTTTTCAGAGTATCATCCGACTTGTGTGTTCCTCACCTATTTTTGTGTCCCTTCCTCCATCTATGGCCCGAAATAAATGTGAAAGACTCATTCTGCAAAGTAAGACATTGCATTAAAAGTTTTATGTTAAGTTCAAAAGAAAATATCTGTCAAGAGACTTGCAGATTGTATGCAGATTGTATATCTGTATGCAGATGAGGCAGAACCATCAAATAAGAAACACCATCTGAAGCAATATTGGGCCCGGTAGTGAATTGATTAATATGCTGAGCTCATGGTTGAGAGTCCATGGGTTTGTATAAACGGGTTCGGGTGAAAATACTGGGTAGGTACTTTATGATGATCTAGCAAAGGGGTGAGCAAACTACGGCCCGTAGGCCTCATCTGGCCCGTTGGTCTTTTTAATCCCACCTGCCGTAGCTCAAATCAAACCATATAATTATGAGTGCATTCATCTGACCTTGTCCTGTAATGCCCGGAGCTCCAGCGAGTGTCATTGACCTGATTTTAGGGGGCAAGGCTCTGCTATGACTCTGCTACTGCTCCGAACCCATCTGCAACAATGAGTGGGACAAAGAAAAGAAAACTCAGCAGTGAGTGCCGAGTGTTTAATAAGGAACAGACAACTAATTCCATTTTTTACTGAAGTACGGTCAAAGGTCATACTGTATATATATATATATATATATATATATATATATATATATATATATATATATATATATATATATAGGATTTCCTGAGTAGATCCTTCCGTAGGAGAGTGCTCAATACTTTTTGGTAGAGCAAATAAACAAAAATAAAAGGACAGGACAAAGACTTTCTATTGAAACTCCATTTATCACTACAGATCTGTTTCGAGGGGTGGTGAAACCATCCTCTCTCTTCAGGTGATTATAGAAGAATCTATATGTACTGGTTACAGGACAGAACACAGAGAGTTGTGGTTGGAGGGATTTCATCTGAGCAAGGAATTGTGGGAAGTGGAGTCCCTCAGGGATCTGTGTTGGGACCCTTGCTCTTCCTCATCTACATTAATGACCTTGATAGGGACATTGAGAGCACATTGGTGAAATTTGCTGACGATACTAAACTGGGCGGTTTGGCAAATAGTCTGGAGTCTACTAAGGTTATTCAGGACGATTTGGATAGACTTCGAATTTGGGCAGATACATGGCAAATGAAATTCAATGTCGCTAAATGTAAAGTTCTACATGTAGGGAATAAAAACATTAGACAGGAGTATTTCATGGGAGGTTTAAAACTAGAATGTTCCTCTCAGGAAAAGGATCTGGGTGTGATGGTTGACCAGTCCCTCACTGGTACTAGCCACTGTGCGTTAGCAGTAAAAAAGGCAAATAGGATGGTGGGTTACATAGCCAGGAGTATTGAGTATAGATCTAAAGATGTTGTCCTTCTCTTGTATAACACATTGGTTAGACCACATTTAGAGTATTGTGTACAGTTCTGGGGACCATACTTGAAAAAAGACATCGAGACTCTCGAAAAAGTTCAGAGAAGAGCAACAAAGCTAATTCCGGGTATAAAAAAGGAATCCTATGAGGAGAGGCTGAGGATCCTAAACCTTTTCAGTCTTCAAAAAAGGAGAATTAGAGGTGATCTGATTGAGGTCTTTAAGTATCTTAAGGAGATGAATAAAGTCAACTATGCCCGATTACTTAGGCCAAGTTCTGTAAGTAGAACTAGGGGTCATAAATGGAAGTTATTCAAGGGTAAATTTAGCACAAATATTAGGAAATATTTTTTCTCGCAGAGGGTAATTTCAGTGTGGAATAGATTGCCTAACCACGTTGTCGAAGCAGAAACCTTACAAGTCTTCAAAAGCAGACTTGATCTAGTGCTGGATACCATCTAGTCATGGTGCGTCTTTAAGGTTAGAGTCACTTTAGAATAGGACAATGGTGAGCTTAGTTGGGCTGAATGGCCTGTTCTCACCACTCATGTTATGTTATGTTATGTTATATATCTATATATAATCTATATATATATATATATATATATATATATATATATATATATATATATATATATATATATATATATATATATATATATATATATATATATATATATATATGCATATATATAAATGTTATTTAGAGGGACAGTGGTGGCCTGTTGGTAAAGGTGCTGTATTACTGATCCTAAGGTTGGGAGTTCGAGTCCCACTCCCCACAAGGTTGTCACTGTCCCCCTCTGTGCAGCTAACTGGGTTATCAAAGGTTGGTCATGTGTTACGTATGGAATTTAGAATATGAATATTGCCCAGTGAAACCATCAAACCATGACAATATATACAATTTAATAATATGAACAAAATAAGACAGAATAATAACTTATAGTTTAAACCTAAACAAAACACAAATACAACACGGGTCGCAAAATAAAGATACTCATCAAGCGGCTGCAGTACAATATAGAGACAGCGTGCATGTTGGCGGGAAAATGCTTGGAATCCCGTGTATCTAAAGAAACGAATTTTGAAAATCCTCACGTTGGCTGTGGATGAACATGGATGATGGACTTGAGTGATGAAGTCTTGAACGACGAAACTTGGATGAAGCACTTTGGATGATCCGCCTTAGATGATCTTCCTTAGATGATCCGTACGAGCCGGTCTGCAGCCGGTCCTTATATAAACTCCCTAAAGTTCGGGAAAGATCGATTCTGAAATATTCTCAATCACCTGACCCACCACCAGGGTGCATGCGCAACTAGGTCCATCTCAAAGTTCTCCTAATATGCTGGAAAGTTCCAGACCCAATTAGACCATGCAGGCAAAAAACAGTGACCCAAGAACAGCTGAGTAATACAATGCGCCACCATTTACAGCACAGCAACTGAATATAATTACACACAATGTTTATACATACAATATATTTATATTTACATTTATACATTTATTTACACACCCATAATACATGTCTCTCACTGTCTATGGTGAGAGGTTCATGGAAAAGAACCATTGCTGACTTTCGACAAGAGGAGCTGCATAGCCGTCAGCGTGTTTCTGCCCCTCGCTAAAGGGTTGTGTCAGTAAGGACATCTGACGTAAATACCTACGCCAAATCAAACATGCGAATCATTAATATGACTTTCATGAAGATGGAGGCAGATGATTTGCTGTGGCGACCCCTGTGAAAAAAGGGAACAGCCAAAAAGAAAAGAAGAACGCTGTGGTTATTTGAAAAGAAGTATCTGTATTTATTGCTGCTTTTGTTCAAGGTGTTCATGCCATAACTGTGTATCGATGGAAACTGACCCAGAAAGTGTTTGCTGCAGCGAGATTCCCAAAGTACTTGGCAAGCTGAAAGAAGGAAATTGTTTGTGCATCACAAGCCATCCATTTTTCGACCCAATGTGTTTGAATGTGCTTGTTTTGGAGACAGCTTATCTGCCATACAGACAGGACCCTGAGAATGGAATCGACAAACTACATCCGCATGAGTAAGTCGATATTTATTTCAAACATTAAATCCAGTCTCAACCATTAATTCTTCAGTATATCTGCTAATATTTCTTCCTTTTCCTGTCATTTTAGAACAACCAGACATGTGCCTTACTGTTTGAACAGTTCTGTTGGGAGGTACCTTTGAAGGCATGTCCGAGTTCCCCTGAACTGCGGCATGGTGTTCCAAAAAAAAAAAAAAAAAGCACTTCTGTGACATAACTTACAGAATATGACACACACACACACACACACACACACACACACACACACACACACACACACACACACACACACACACACACACTAGTTGTGCTGTACATAGACCTGTCATTCATCACCACCTAGATGCACACGTAGTACCGGGTTTGTAACACAGTTGAGCAATTTTTTGTTCAAAGCACAATTGAGGCCCTAAGAACCAGGGTGGGCATATATACAATATAGTGTAGGTTTGTATACACATAATTTATAAATATAGGAAATGGTAGCTGTAAATAATTGAAATTTCCCGAAATCAAAATAATGTGGGATGGCCCACTCTGGTTCTTAGGAGCTCAATTTTTGAGACGGAGACACCAAAAATTGTTTGTGATTCTTGCATTTTTTTTTCTTGAAAATACCTTCACACCAGATGTCTGAGGCTGATGTCCACCAATGTCTGTCAAGCAGAAAACAAAATAAAAAAGGCAGGAAAAAACAACAACCACTTCAGACGGTTCAATGCATACAATTCAACTTAGTTTTCAAAAGTAACATGCTCAATATGGGGCTGGTAGCATACTGATCAGGGTGCTCGGCATGTGATTAGGAGATTGTATATTCTAATCCCAGTTAGACCCCCACTGTACTAAAACCCCTGGGCAAGGTCTTAACCACAAGTGTACTTCTGTTCACCCAGCTGCATAAATGGGTACCAGTAAAATATACTGGGAAGGTAACCTGCGATGGACCAGCATCCCATTCAGGAGGATTTTATAGGGATCCCTCACTTTCCGCGGTTAATTGGGACCAAGATCCCCACAAGACCATCGTAATCCACCAAGTAGGATCAATGTGTTGGATCCAGAGATTCAGGAGCCAAAAGAAGGTTCAAACGATTTATTAAGCACTAGGACCTGTAAATCATGGGAATACTAAGTCAATGGAACTGGTCAAGCACAAAGCAAGAACCAGGGGTCAAAGAGAAAGCCGAGGAGCAGAATCACGGGGAAAACAATCTTCTGACAGTGGAGGGACGCGTGCTGCTCCCATTTATAGCTGGCTGCGTGCTGGTTGCAGATTGGGACCGGGTGAGCTCTGCTGGAACTCGCCTGCCGGCAACCGCCACGCCCCTTGCAAGCGCCTGCAATGACTAGAGAAGAGAATTAATGCCACCAGCTGGCACAGACCATAACAGTATCCCCCCCCTTAAGGGGCGCCACCTGGCGCCCGACCAGGCTTGTCCAGGAACTGTCAATAGAATTCATCTAATAAGACCGGGTGTAGCATTAGGGAGCAGGGAATCCATGAACGCTCTTTGGGACCATACCCCTCCCAGTCCACTACATCCTGAAACCCTCGACCCCGTCTGTGTACATCAAGGATATGGTTAACTGTGTATGTGGGATGTCCATCAATCAGTTGGGGAGGGGGGGGGGTCGGTGGGGGGTGGAGGGGACTTTCTACCACGGGCTTAATTAGGGAAACATGAAATACTGGGTGTACCTTGAGTGAGGGTGGGAGTCTCAGTCGGACGGCGCTGAGGTTTATAATTTTCTCTATTACATAGGGCCCAATGTATCTGGAGTCGACTTGCAGGGGCAGATTCTGGGAGGAGAGCCACACTTGTTTCCCGACCGTGTAGGGAGGTGCCGGGGTTCGGTGACGATCGGCAATCCTCCGGTTTCGGGCCACTGTTCATTCCAGGGTAGCCCGTACTTCTTTCCAGACCCGGCATGCTCTGTGAAACTGTGCCTGGACTGATGAGACGGCCACTTAAACCTCCTGGCTGGGAAACAGGGGGGCTGGAACCCATTAATCACCATGAAGTGGGACATCCCGGTGGCGGTGCAGATCAGAGAATTGTGTGCGTATTCGACCCATGGGAGGTGTGTGGCCCAGGAGGCTTGGAGGCGGGAGGCGACACAGCCCAGGGAGGATCTGAGGCTTTGATTTGTGTGTTCCGCCTGCCCGTTCGACTGAGGGTGATAGCCAGAGGTCAAGCTGCAGGAGACTCCCAAGGTGTCACAGAATGCCTTCCAAACTCTGGATGCAAACTGGGGGCGCTGGTCTGAAACGCCATCCTGGGGGATGCCATGGAGATGAAAGACGTGTTGGACTAGGAGACCAGCTGTTTCCATTGCTGAGGGAAGTTTGGGTAGTGTGGCGAGATTATAACAGTGTCAGACGGGGTAAACCTGTGACAAAATCCACCGCAATGTGCGACCAGGAGCGATAGGGAACGAGTAAGGGTTGGATGAGACCCGTGGGTGCACAATGGAAGGACTTGCTCCGGGCACAGGTGGCACAAGCTCCCACAAACTCTCTGGTGTCAGCTGCCATCGTTGGCCACCAGAAGCGTTGTTGGAGCAGGAAGAGAGTTTGGGAGGCTCCGGGGTGGTCCCTAATTTTGAGGAGTGATCCCACTGGAGTGCTGGGGTTCTCGCTGGCGGGGAACATATAGTCGACCTTGGGTGCACCCGACGGGCTCCGGTTCCCGCTGATGGGTATCCTGAACTAGCCGTTCTACCTCCCATTGGGCTGCTCCAAGTATACAGGAGGAGGGCAGGATGGTCTCCATGGTAGTGTCTTCACCCGAGGAGAACTGCCTGGAGAGAGCGTCTGGGTTTGCATTCCAGGAGTATGTCAGTGTGAAGTTGAACCTCCCCAAGTAGAGTGACCATCGTGCCTGACGGGAGTTCAACCTCTTGGCTGTACAGAGGTAGGGTAGGTTTTTGTGGTCGGTCCAGACCATGAAGGGGTGGGCTGCCCCTTCCAGCCAGTGCCTCCACTCCTGGAGCACCAAGACCACCGCCAGCAGCTCGTGATTCCCAACATCATAATTCTGTTCCGCCAGGGACAAGTGACGGGAGAAGAAGGCGCATGGGTGTAGCTTCTGGTCTGTGGGAGACCGTTGGGAGAGGACAGCCCCCACCGTCCCCACCAACAGACCATAACACCACCCCCCCCGACTTACATATACGTACATGTATATGTGTATATAATATCAATAAATAAATATTCAATGCTAAAAATGCTGATAATAACAAACATTAAAAAATAACATAAGATATAAATAAAATATAAATGCACACACATACAGATGGTATTGCATGAGAAGACAACACACATACATACGTGCATGCGCACACTCGCAGATGCACGTGCCCACACAGATGCAACAATGTAAGTAGTTTTGATAGGAGGTTTTGGGTTGTTTTTTGTTTTGTGTTGGTTTAAGTTTTTTTTTTTTTTTTTCATAAATGGCTTTGTTTTTGAGGCATTTTCCTTCACTTGTCCCCCTATTCTTGCTTAATTTCCTTATAATTTTTAATTCAATGAATATACATTTATTTCAGTTCATTCAAGTTGTATGAATTGAAGCCCAAAGTAGAGAGGGATCTCTGTATGTATATTCATTTCTGTTATGACATTCAATTTCTGAAACAAGCAAATGACTTGTATAGACATTCATATCTTGTTCTGGTGACACGATGTCTTATCTATCACAACAAAATGACACAAAATTTTTAATTAAATCTATTTTTTGTCACAATTTGATGAAAACCGAGGATGGTGGGGACAATGGTGGCCTAGTGGTAAAGGTGCTGGATCACTGATCCAAAGGTTCAGAGTTCAAGCCCCACTCTCCATGGGTTGTCAGTGTCCCCCCCAGTGGCCTAACTGAGTTATCAAAGGCTGGCCATGTCTCTCACTGTCTGTGGTGAGAGGTTCATACAAAAGAACCATTGCTGACTTTCGTAAAGAGTAGCTGCATAGCCGTCAGCGTGTTTCTGCTCTGCGAGCTGTCCAGGGTGTTCTCTACCCTCACCCAGAGTAGGCTGGGATGGGTGCCAGCCTACCTGTGACCCTAATTAAGATTAAGCGGTTACAGAAAAAGAATGAATGAATTGCTGATCCTTTATGTATAAATCAGTCTGTATTTGAGTTGTAGACTGACTTGATTTTTTTCCAAGCTAAATCTTCCCAGTGTTCTGTATCTCTGTGACATATGGCATTTTGCCAAAGCTATATTTTACACCATATACATTTATGTACATGTTGTGTCTGTGTTCTTGTAGTACCAATAAAAAGTTCTACTATCTGCACTGGGGGGACAGTGACAGCCTGTTGAGAGTGGGGCTTGAACCCTGACCTTAGGATCAGTGATCCAATGCCTTTACCACCAGGAAAATTTGTAAAATTTGCAAAATGTGTCTGTCTGTCTTCCTCCATGTACCTGCACAAGCTGGATGTCAACAGTAATGTTGTGGTCCAGTTCCATCAAAGGTTTGCAGACTCTGCCTCGAACCAAAGGTTTCCCTTCCATCTGAAATAGAGTGGGATGAGCAGCCTGCTCCTGTGCCCATCCTGTCTGCACCACAGGTGGAAGAGCATTGTGTTTGTGACGGAAATGTGTCCTTTGTGATATTCATGCCACTTTCATGTGGTGTAAAGCGCGTAGGACTTTGCTGGAAATGGCATTGGAGAAAAGAATGGATGCTGATAACAGAATATTCCCAGCTGAAAATTTCCCCAACTATGGCTGGCCCTTTGAGACATTCTAGTGCCTGCAGCTGGTGCACTACGGAGTGACCAATAAACTATCCAAAGTGTCTTTGGACCCAGCTGGGACAGTGGCACCACTTGAAGAGCTGAGCCAAAGAGGAGGAAAAGACAATGTACTTATCTTCCTGGTTGAGTGGCAATGGAGAGAGATCAGAATCTGATTCTTTATCAAGTCTCACCACTGCGCATGTTCGAACTGGGACTGTACCCTGAAATAAGGCAAGAGTCATTAACAACCTGACAGGTATTTGGATCGGCATGACTATTCGTGACCAGAGTGCATTGCACTTCCACACTTCTTGTCTGGACAGGTGGATTCAAAATATTTACCTGTACAGCTGAACGAAAAACAAATGTTATCAGTATACCTGTCATAATTATGTTGGTACAATATACAGTACAACCATATATGGTTTTGGTTTGTGAAATATGAATTATGAATTATTTTTAGTTTCCTATTTAAGTGAACACAATTGTTTTTTTTGTGTGTGTGTGTGTGTGTGTTGGTTGTTGACAAATTTTGGGGTTTGTTTGGCATTCAACCTCTGTGAAGATGCTCCTGCTTGCCTGGAAAAAGAACCAACACATCTGGAGGCAGCTTGACCGGACACACTCAAAGGGAAAGCATCCACAACTTTTATACAAATGAGCTCATAGACATCCATGGATTGGCTGGTGATTGTGGTGAGTGACAGGGTAGCACATGCCATCCCGTCCTCCTGTGAGAGCTCTTCCAATTATTTCCCATGGCAAGTCACAGGTGAGTGCAGTGTTACCCTGGCTACAGTATTACTATTAATGATTTTAAAAAAAATTCCTTTTTTTAGTTGTCATGCAAATTAGCCATACCTTATAGCCAATCAGCAGTGAGTGACTCGGCAGCCTTAAGTTTCCTGTAGCACCGACATGAGACATCCATTTCTATGCTCTGTATCATGTAGCTGTAATATCTCCAACATGAAGGAAATAAAGTTTGATGATTGTTATCTGACCCCGCCGGGGCAGTGGTGGTCTAGTGGTTAGGGGTTAGGATCGCTGATCTTAAGGTTGGGGGTTCGAGTCCCCACAAGGTTGTCACGGTGTCGTCCCCCCCCCCAGTGCAGCTAACTGGGTTATCAAAGGCGGGCAATGTCTTTCACTGTCTATGGTGAGAGGCATGTAAAAGAACCATAGCTGACTTTCGTAAAGAGTAGGCTGCAAAGCCGTCAGCGTGTTTCTACGATGTGGGGAGGGATGGGCTCCGCCAGGCCAAATCAGCCCAAGTCTCGCCATGAAGGTGCCCCAATGACATCCTCAGATGTTAAGGGATAAGTGAAGTGAAGAATCTGACCCCCCCCCCCCCCCCCAAAAAAAAAAATAAAAATAAAAAATATATATATATACACACACACACACACACACACACACACACACACAGTATACAGTAATCCCCTGCCATTTCTCGTTTCCTATGTCATGTAACCGCAATATCGCGGGATTTCTCCCATAGATTAAAAAATTAAAGATTATTCAAAATTCACACACTACATTCAACTACGCTACACAACATGCTCTGTTCTCCTGCTTGACTTGAGTGTTCTCTGATGACAAGCTGATTGATCGAGATTATATTTCCCAGCATCCAACAGACCTTTCCTCCCTCATGAAACAATAACTTTTATTGAGCTCAGGGGAGGCACTGGGATGCGGGAAAAATCGTGCTTTCTGTAGTGGTGAGTGAAAAACAAAAACCAAAATCACTGGGAGAGTATCAACACGGAAACTGGTCAAGCACAGAGCTATGTATAGCGCACTGATGGCTGAGTGGCTTCAGGAGCGCTCTCTGGATTTCGCCTGCGGGTAACAGCCACGCCCCTCACCAGCACATGAAGTACATGAGGAAAGACGGAAAGAGAGTTAAACGCCGCCCACTAGCACAGACCATAACAGTTGTGAAAATGGAAAATGCTTTATCGTTGTGGATTATGGACTGCCAAAAAAATAATGTGAGTTTGGACACTAACATGATACATACTTTAGTACTTTAGCAAAGGCTCTGTAGGTGCTGACAAGCCCAAACCAAGCACCAGTGCCGCCAGTGATTCTCCTTCTCAGCCTGGCTGTGGATTTATTATTTATAAGGTTTGTTATATAGTATTTATATATATATATTTGTCATTATAAGGTGTATAATTTATTTATATATTAATACGCATTGCCTGTATGACATTAACACCAATAGAACACTTTAAACTTAACTCCTATATAAATTTTATATAATATATAGGTGGGTGGGTGTACTTAAGAAGTCGCAGAAGTCATTTTGCAGTTTTTCGCATTTTGCGGGGGGGGGCTGGTCCTCATTAACTGCGAAATAAGGAGGATTCTATCTATCTAGTGCTTGAGTCATAGGACGACCATTGGCGACCCACCATGAAGGATAACGCCCTGGTTAACATCTTCATGGAGGTTTTCTTGGCAGGATTAGTGCAGTGGTTTGCCATTGCCTTCTACACGATGTGAACCTACAGGCAATTTAGAACGGCCAATTAACCTACTGTGCATGTCTTTGGATTGTGGGAGGAAACCAGAGCACCTGGAGGAAACCCACGCAAGCACGGAGAGAACATAAACTTCACACAGAAGCACCCAGGCTGGGAATCGAACCCAGGCCTTCTTGCTGTGAGGTGGACATGATAATAACTAACCACTGTGTCTGTCTTCCTTTCGGCTTTTTCCCTTTTACTCGAGAGTCACCACAGTGAATCATCTGATTCGCACGTTTGATTTGGCAGAGAGTTGCCCTGGACTATAAGTCGCAAACTCATGGAAACTGTCTACCTTGGTTTGGAAATCTGTTGGCAGTTTTTGTTGTGGTCCTCACTCTGATAGAAGCGGTTGTGTTACATGAAGCGGTAACACCAAGAAAGTCCTCACGCAGAGTCATTTTATTCATCTCCTTGACAACTACCTGGACGTGGAGATGCAACTGTACTGTTGACAAGCCCCTCCCTGAGTCACGTTGCTCAAGTACGTATGTGCGAACTCGTTCCTCTAGCTGTGGCCATCTATATTTTAGCCCATGATTAGCTTTTTTTTGTTTTCTTCATTGCAGTAATAATAATGTCTGCTTTTCTCCATCCCTCAAGAGTATCTCGTTCACTCCAAACTTTCTTTCTGCTGCTCGATTACCATGTTCTGCTGTATATTTCATTACTTGCAGCTTGTAATCCGCAGAATCGGATTTTCTTTTGGGGGCCATTTCTTCAGTGGTACAGGATTAGCAGGTATTGGTACCCAAGCCTAGAGTTCCCTCTTGTGGCTGTGAGTGTAAAAATAACAAAAGTGAAATTATGTTTGTTATTATTATGATAAAAATATGTAATAATTTCTGGAGTATAAGTCGCACCTTCAGCCAAAGTATGAAAAAAGTACGACTTATAGTCCGGAAAATACGGTATGATTGAAGTTTGAAATGATAATGTTTGAGGTTCAGATGAGCTCAGAAATCAGTATTTGGTGGACTAACTGACAATTTGTCCATAGATCTCATACATCTTAGCGTGCTGTCCTCTGGTCATTCACATTTCTCTTGGAGTACTTTGTGCCGCTCCTGGTGCAAAAATCCTGAATCCTACTAGGATAGTGTCGCGGCTGGAGCCTATGTCACCTGACACCGAGTGTAAGTGGGGTACACCCTGGACAACACAACCTACCATCGTAGGACTAACACACGATGCAATTCAGAACAACAAATTAGCCAAACGTCTTTGCACTGTAAAAGGAAACCGGAGACCCATGCAAGCATGGAGAAAACATGCAAACTCTACACAGAGAACACATTTTTTCTGTGAGGTGGATGTGCTAACGACTATGCCTCCGTTCCACCGGGTCCTCCTTATCTACTATAAAAACAATGATATGAGGTTTTAGATTATATTTGTGCAGAAATATATAAACTACCTAATTGATTTACAAACTTTTAAACAGCACTGTGTATTCCAGTCATTTGAGTCGGAACCTCTTTACCTTTGCACTTCCTGCAGTGAGCCAATCAGCCAATTCAGTCAGTGCAATGTATAAAATCAACAGATAAACTCAATAGGTGGAGCGCTTAAGTTACTGTTCCCATCATGGATCAGAATGGTGAGGAAAAATATGTGGACTCAGCGATGTTGACTATTGCATAGTTATTGGAGCCAAATGTTCTACTAAGACTATTTTATGAACTGGTTTCCTTGGATTTCCGTGCGTATCAATCTCTTGAGTGTAAACAGATTGTAGAAAACTAAAACCATCCAGTGAGCAGCGTGCAAACGTAATGGGGGGGGGGGTCTTCCTTTCGGCTTTTTCCCTTTCACTCGGGAGTCGCCACAGCGAATCATCTGATTCGCACGTTTGATTTGGCAGAGGCTTTTACGTCGGATGTCCTTCCTGTCACAACCCTTTTAGCAAGGGACAGAAACACGCTGACGACTTTGCAGCTACTCTTTACGAAAGTCAGCAATGGTTCTTTTACATGCCTCTCACCATAGACAGTGGGAGACATGTCCCGCCTTTGATAACCCAGTTAGCTGCACTGGGGGACGCTCTTATCCAGAGTGACGTACAATTATCATGAGCAATTGAGGGTTACGGGTCTTGCTTAAGGGCTCGACAGTGGTTATAGTGGGGATTGAACCACTGAACATTGGATCAGTAAACTTATCCACTAGACCACCACTGCCCCACTTCTTCTTTTCCTTTTGGCTGTTCCCTTTTTCTTAGGGGTCGCCACAGTGAATCATCGCATGTTTGATTTGGCATAGGTTTTTACGTCGGATGCCCTTCCTGACACAACCCTTAGCAAGAGGCAGGAACAAGCTGACGGCTTTACAGCGCCTCCTGTCGAAAGTCAGCAATGGTTCTTTTACATGAACCTCTCAACATAGACAGTGAGAGACATGGCCGGCCTTTGATAACCCAGGTAGTGCTCTGGGGGGACAGTGACAACCTTGTGGAGAGTGGGACTCGAACCCCCAACCTTAGGATCAGCAATCCAGCGTCCTTTACCACCAGGCCTCCACCACTCATCTGTGCATCACAAAAGAGTGCTGAAACTTCACAATGTATTCATGCAGACAATATTCGAATAGTCTGGCTATCTGCAGTGCCTTTTTAAGTTTAATTTGCATATATGGGTGTCACCCATGCCCCTCCCTCCACACACACACACACACACACACACACACACACACACACACACACACACACACACACACACAGAGAGAGAGAGACAGAGAGCACATCTAGTTTGAGTACTTTACCCGAAGCGTACCACCACATGACAGAGTGCAAACGTTTGATGTCAGTCATATGACCACCCGTGTATAAACGACTTGTCTTGCGTACCTAGCTATTGTCTAAGACCGCTGTGCACCGTCAGGCTGCTGTGTTTGTATACCGGTATGGACTCTGTTATTATGGCTGCTTTGTTTATCAGTTGAGCAGGACTGAAATAACAGGAAAACAATCTTCATAAATATTTGCTCCAATTTCTTATGAAGCTCGAACTTTCTGCTGAAATATGTATACAAGCATTTAGATAAATAAAAGTTGCAGTAGCTAAAAACACATATATCATTCATTTATTCATTTGCCAAGCTATTTAATCCTTCTACAGAGGAGGCTGGAGCCTATCTCAGCCAACTCTGGATGAACGTCGGGTAGATCCTGAACAGCTCAAAAGTCCATCGTTTAGCCAGCAACAAACAACCACTCACACTCACACCTCGGGGCAACTGGGAACAGGAAGTTAACCCGATGCGCATGTCTTTGAACTGTGGGAGGAAACCAGAGTACCCAAAGGAAACCCACACAAGCCAGAAGGAACACGCAGACCACGTGCTAACCACCACCTAAGATAATCATGCCTCAGATTACATATAAACCTACTTATATATATATATATATATATATATATATATATATATATATATATATATATATATATATATATATATATATATATATATATATATATATATATATATACACACATTGCTCAAATACTTTTGTAAACCCGACTCTGGTGGATGCGCCATACGTTCTGGGGAACCTGTTTAAGGACATATCTAACCGTAAGCCAAACGTAAAACAAACTCCCTGATGGGTTCACTCAGGCAGGTCTGAGTGTTACTGAGGCTGCACCATAATTAATGCAGATAAAAGAGTGGTTTGTCTTGGCGCAATGATATGTAGCGTCTTTCGATATGCGGCGGCTATGTTTTTTTTTTTTTTTTTTTTCCCTGGGTGATAAATCAATTGAAAGTATCACTTACATCTCAGGAGTTTTAATCTGGCCTCGAGACTGTAGAAATAACATCAGTCCATGTGGGTAATTAGAGCCAGGCTGTGGGCAGGGAGCAGAAGCTTACTGTGTATAATACTGTGCCTACTGAGTGGAAAGAGACAGAGATAGAGAGAGCGAGAGAGAGAGAGAGAGAGAGAGAGAGAGAGACTCATTTTAAACCACGGAGTCGAGTTACACCTGAAAGAGAGAATTTCATATCGAGCAAGGCTGAGAGGTAACTAATCTGATTAGGCCCCATTACGCTCCTGCAATCCAAATGCATCATAAATGGGATTTGATCTCCTTGTTAGCGCCAATAAAACAAAATAATCTATGCTTGAGTTTCACTTCATCGCTCTCCAGGGATTTGGGTGATTTGCACCGCTTACTGTTGAAAGACATCAGAGATAAACTTTTTGTTAACACATCAATATCTGGCCATTGTATCATACTAATGGTTTACCTAGACGCCCAGCAATGTGATCCTACGTGGATAATGTATAGAACTTTATTTCATCAACTAACTGAAAACAATCGCCAGTTTAATGCTGGCTAGCTGAAGGTCGATGGTGCCGATGTGTGAGCACATCTGTTTTAGGTTCAAGCCCTATTTGCCGGGCAGAAACACTCTGACGGCGATGGAATCTACTCTTGACGAAAGTCAGCAATGGTTCTTTGACATGCCTCTCACCACAGACAGTGAGTCATCTGTAAACAAAAGTCTAGTTTTAAAGACACTGGGCCCTGATCATGACGACTGAACAAATAATGGAGTTCAAGTCTCAAGGAGTGTCTGGAGTCTATGTCCCAAATGATTTACATTCAACCCTGCACTCTTCCCCCAAGTATAAAACTCACCCAGTAGCACATTGTTTTTATTCGCTTGCTCCATATACAATTTGAAATTGTCATCTTAAACAAACGCCAGCATGCTAGCGGAGTGGCTAACATGGCTGCCTCAGAGCTCAAGTTACGCAATATTGAAATGGAAACAGACCTTTGTAAGATGGGTAGTCCTTCATTTCTGAACCGCGTAATCCTAATTAAGGCTGTCAAGAGGCTGGCACCCATCTCAGTCGACTCGAGCCAAGGGCTGAGTACACCCTGGACAGCTCGTCAGGCCATCGCAGGGCAGAAACAAGCTGTCGGCTGTGCAGCATCTCTCATCGAAAGTCAGTGTTCTTTTACATGAACGTCTCACCATAGACAGTGAGAGACATGGCCGGCCTTTGATAACCCAGTTAGCTGCACTGGGGGGGCAACCTGTTGAGAGTGGGGCTTGAACCCTAAACCCTGCATGCGATCCAGCACCCTTATCGCCAGGCCACCACTGCCTGAGATGATGCAACGTACCTCACCTTATGAAATTAATCTGTTACAGAAGTAATTTCGTAACCTGGATTTTTCGTTAGTAGAATTGCATTTTACATGTAAAACGCGTCCAAGGCCCCCAATTCTACCCCTAAACCCTTTAAAAATGATAAAAGCATACCTTTTAAGGTACTTCGTGTTGACCGTGTCTTCTTAGCAGAAGTTATAATCTTACAAATGTTTATGCGAGGTTGAAAGCCTGAGCCAAAAAATAAAGTTGCAATGAGCACACTCGAAAAACTCGTGAAACCACAGTGACTCTGTTCTTTACACAAAAAGCATCATGGGTATTATGGAGATGCAGCTTCATAATAGCGAATGGGAGGGAGCTGCGTCATCTCTCCTAGCCAATGGGAGGCCAGTGGGGCGGGATGTTGGGAGATAGCCAGTGGGAGGCCAGCAAGGCGGGATGTTGGGAGAAAGTCAATGGGAGAGCAACTCGTGCATTGTTTGAATTTTTGAGATGGTGCTTTCGTAACGTGAACTTCTTTTGTATTCAGAGACGAAAATTTTAGGAAAATATTTTTCGTAACCTGGGTTTTTCGTTTGCTGGGACTATCGTAAGGTGAGGCACCACTGTATATATATATATATATTTTTTTTTTTTAAATATTCCATCTATTTTGAGACCAACAGAATCTTGGTTAATGGTGAAAGATTATGTTTAATTTATAAATACATTTTGTTTTGATTATCTAGTTTATTGCCCATGTTTTTAGCTTTGTGGTTTCCATTCTCTGATGATGATCTGCAAGAATAATCACAACCTTCACGGTCACAACAATAAGCACTTGCTCTAATTCAAAGTCTGAACTGAGAATTAGAACCACGTCAGACCTCATAAAGCCAGAGGGCAAGTATGCCATTTGGGATGGTCTCCACAGTCATGTGATAGTCCACACTCGACTAAAACACGAGTGTGTTTTAATCTTCAGCTCATCAGTAGACTTAATCACACATGGAGAGGGTCTGGGGTGCTCTCACTATTGTAGAAGCATTATTTCTGACAAGGCCACGGCTTTAGATCGTCAATTAAACAATCATTTATATGCTCATGTTTACAATTACTATTTAGAAATACTGTACAATTATATGTAGACAATTACTAATTGCAATCAGTTCCATTTGAATGGAAATTGAGCAATTTTATTCATAGGGTGATAATGGAAGAACCTAAAGACTCTGGTGACACCATGAGCACAAATGGCTAATAATTACAGTCGGCATAGAAACGGCTTGTGCTTACTTTCCTGACTTTATTCCCATTCATCTTTTAACAGGGCCTTGCTACCCGTAGTTATTTATTTGCTTTCGGTTGCACTTCCAAGCATTGGCATGCTTTAGGAATAGGTGTTTTTATCTTTTTTCATCAGAATTAACTACAGTCGATCACAAATGGAAGCCAGTTAGCTCGGTGTACAGTGGAGAAGGCGATTCAGATGAATTTATTTTCTTTATGATTATTATTGTTGTACTTAATATACAATAAAACCTCCGCTGACGAACGCTTAAGCTCACGAACTTTTCGCCTCAAGAACATTAAATTCACGAGCATATAGTCTCTGCTGACGAACTAGTTTTCAGCGGACGAATTAAACCACGCGGTCGAACAGCGCCACGGTGGCGGCCACGAGAAGCTGACGCACGCTCACGGCGTCACAGTTCGTCACACCCCTTTCTTTGAGTGCGGAAGTGGTTTGTGTTTGCTAGACATTTTGGACCATATTGAGTGTACTTTTGCTATTGTGGGACCGAAAAAGACCCCACCACAGGCGGAGATCATTGAAAAACACGAACGAGGTGTGCGTTTGTGTGACTCAGCGTCCCAGTACCAGTACGCTAAGTCTACCATTGCTCCCATCCTTAAGAACAAGGAAGCTATTAAGGGTGCGTGTGTGGCTAAGGGTGTTTCCAAACAGTAGGCGTTTCCAAACACTCCTTCCAAACAGTAAGCCCCTCCTCCCTCCCTCCTCCCACTCCATTCCATCAAGCCATCAACTACCATCACAAAGGTAAATAAAACGACTTTATTATACAGTACTATAGATTAAATTATTACTTATTATAGTACCATAGAACTATAGATTAAATAATTAAATTATTTCTTTAATTACAATACAATAGCACATTTATTATACATAAAATAAGGTATATTTTTGTGTAGTTTTAAGGCTTATTTAGTAGAAAATTATGTTTTATGGGGACCTGGGAACGGATTATTCTCATTTTAATGGTTTCTTATGGGAAATAAATGTTCAGAAGACGAACTTTTCGCCTCACACACACTTTCTGGGAACCAATTATGTTCGTGAGCTGAGGTATCACTGTACTTATTTTAATGCCTCCCGTCTTGAGAGTACTTTGAAAGCTTAGTTCATTCCAGGCGTACACACAGAGCAGGAGAAAATATCTTAAATGGGAAAATGTATTTGATATTTCAGTTCAGAAATGATTACATGTACTATATTATTACATAAGCGGCCCGGCAGCATATTGCTTAGCAAGTCTGCCTCACGGCAAGAAGGTCCTAGGTTTCCTCCCGGGCTCCAGCTTCTCTGTGTCGCTAGTAAGGAGTGGTTCGGAAAATGATTGAGTGAGTGAATGAGTGAGAACAAAAATGAACTAACAGAATAATCCATCTGTATTTATTTCCTTTTTTTCTCATCTTAAAGTTGGAGCTGCTCTTTACTTGGATAATATTGCTTTCTATTATGTAGTTTTATTTTAATCTAATTATACAATAAATTCTTAATAAAAGTGAATATCGTACTTTGTTTCTATCTATCTATCTATCTATCTATCTATCTATCTATCTATCTATCTATCTATCTATCTATCTATCTATCTATCTATCTATCTATTTGTCTGTCTGTCTCTGTCTGTCTGTCTATCTATCTA
>CM045737.1:7790506-7825506 GCA_024760905.1 Plotosus lineatus | reverse complement strand
AAGGCCAATCAACCTACCACAAGGTTCATCCTCTCACTGTAGTGATAGGTCTATTGCTGCCACAGAGTAAAAACACATTTCCTGTGTAATATAACACTGGTAGAAAACTTGGGGTATTGTCTTTGATTTTTGTTGGACACATTGAACGGGAGGTTTAATCTTTGGTCCAGTACGGTTTTACTGCCAATGTGTCAAAATTGTGAAGTCTGATGTTTGTGTGAGAGAATTCCAAGAATTATTACAAATTTCTTCATTTAGAAACTTTAAAAAGAACTTCCCATCCTCCCCGATATTCACAAAATATTACACATAATATTCAGTATAATGTAAAAAAAAAAAAAAAATAGAATGCTGCATGTATTGCATTGAGGATGATATACTGTACGATCAGTTACATGATCTATATATTTCGTCCAGGGTTTGTGCTTTTTAATGCAGAGGGCTGGGAATGTATTGAATGTGAATGGAAAGAGAATGTTTTCGGTCAGTTCAAGTCTTCGGATGGGTGTAGATGCCATCGAAAGCTCAGACGGACTCGTGTGTAAATCGATTTGGGTTTTGGTGTTGATACATTCCTGCTTAATTGGCTGCTCTGAATGCCCTCTGAAATAAAATTCTACAGAAAATGTTATTATTCTGTATTATTTCCTCACAGTTTGAGGAAACATACAGACTTTTACCAGACCGCCCTCCGAGCCAGTAGAGGTCACTGTCTCTAATTGTATCTGACCTTCACAGGACATCCAGGCGATGAGGATTCTTTCTTCCTTTTTTTCTCTGAGGAGCCCAGGAGCGGGTGGATGACTCGGGAAGGGGGACAAAACGTTCAGAAGATGAGCTGCAGAATGAGAAAGGCTATTTAGAAGAGTTCTTGTATCACTGCTTGCATTTTAGCCCTCCTCTCGTCCTGCCTCTGGATGATTGTTAAATAGGGTCTCTCGCTCGTTCGCCCATCCTCTTTTTCTCATTCGATGTCTCACACTCAGAGGAAACTGTCCTCGACTAAATCCCCCGAGTTCAGGCACATCTCGTCCAGCAGTGTGATGTCCTCCAGAGTCTCTCCTTCCTGTTTGGGCAGGGTGGAGCTGCTTGAGCCTGTCTCAATGGCGCTTTCCTCAGAGGTCTGAGAGCTACAAACACACCAACACGAAAACATGTTCATTATCGTAATCATTCACATACGTAATGACATAATAAGTAATTATTTACCGAGTTAAAAAAAGCATTCATTCATTTTCTGAACCATTTAATCCTAATAAGGGTCACGGGGAGGTGGGTGTCCATCTCAGCCGACTCCGGGCGAGGACAGAGTAAGCCCTGGACAGCTTCGCCAGGCCTTCGGAGGGCAGAAACAATGCAATGGTTCTTTTCCATGAAGCTCTCACCACAAAGGGCAGTGGTGTCCTGGTGGTATAGGTGCCGGATCACTGATCCTAAAGTTGAGGGTTCAAGCCCCACTCACCACAGGTTGTCACTGTCCCCCCCCAGTGCAGCTAACTGGGTTATCAAAGCCCGGACATGTCTCTCACTGTCTATGGTGAGAGGTTCATGTAAAAGAACCATTGCTGACTTTCGTCAAGAGTAGGCTACATAGCCGTCAGCGTGTTTCTGTCCCTTGTTAAGGGTTGTTCCAGGAAGGGCATCCGACATAAAAACCTATGCCAGATCAAACATGCGGATCATTAACGACTTCCTGGAAGATGGAGGCAGATGATTCGCTGTGGCGACCGCGGAAGGGAACAGACGAAAGGAAAAGAAGAAGAAGATGTAGTAGCAAAGCAACATATACATTACAGCAGTGTTTCCCAACCCCTGTTCCGCGGCACATTAGTGTGCCGTGAGGAGAAATCAGATGTGCCGCGGAAGATTAACCAATTTCACTTAGCGTGTAGTAACAGTGCTGTTCTGCTAGAGGGCAGTATCGTTTTTGTGGTGTGGTGTGCCTCGTGATTTTTCTAATGTAAAAGGTGTGCCTTGGCTCAAAAAGGTTGGGAAACACTGCATTACAGCATATTCCATTTATACATATCGTAAATAATGTCGTGTTGTGGTTAGCATGACGGTTTCATATCAACAATGTCAATTTCTGTGTTCAGTTCCTGGAATCGGTCATGTCTACGTGTGGTTTGCATGTTCTAACCGTACTTGTGTGAATTTCCTCCGGGGACTCTGGTCCCCCAACACACACACACACACACACACACACACAGACATGTAATCCCGGCATGTAATCCTGACACAATCATGTTTCCGTCCTTTTATCTACAGTCATTCAGTGTGCCATGATTGGGCAGGGCGGATGTCACAAAGGCCTTCAGCCAATAGAATTAGCTTTTATACAGGATACAGAAATTCCTGTGAAAAAAAAAACAAACAAAAAAAACAAAAAAAAAAAAAAAAACACGGTTCATGTTGCTAATTGCTCAAAAATGTACTGATTTACTGAATCTAGATTTTCGATTAAACATTTATTTTAAAATCAGCAGAAGAGGGAAGCGGTCCCATAAACCTGATCTTCAACAAGGAACATTAAGCATGCGTGTTTTTATTTATTTTTTTATTTTTTTATTTTTTGCTCAACGCGGCAATAATATCTCTGTCGACTGAAAAAAAATGACGTCACACAACTTGCGGTCTCCGCCTCAGGCTCAACATGCTCCAAATCGGTCCCAGATTCCGGTAAATTACATTCCACTTCTCTCAGCATAATGATCATATTAATGTCATTTATATGATAAATGATATTGTATGTTATTATTGTAAAGTTCTAAAGTTTGATGGACTTTCCTGAGCCGTCAGTGTCAGCGTAAGTGTTATACGTGCGGCACATGCCCAGCAGGTCTAATGCGCATCGCTATGAAGGCATTGATATAATGTACATACATGTCATGTCAATCTTGTTCTATATAAATATATCAATCTTCTGCTGATTGGGTCACAGGTCTGATGCATGATACAGTTCTGCGTACACGCAGATGATGCTCCACCTTTAATCCCGCCTTAAAAATGTAATATGCGTGCATTAATGATTAAGGCTTCACAATATGCTCTGAAAGTGCTAAATGCACTTACACTATTCTAATGTTTATGTATTTAATGTTTAAATTGCTTATCTTTCTCAATATGCACTATTACTTCTATGTTAGTGCAATATGCACTATTCTATTACTGTGTTAATGTTTGTGCCAAAGTTTAAAACATTATATTTTTATAAGTAAATTTTTTTTCTGATGCTTAGAATTTTTATTTTAATGACTAAAAACAAAGTTTTTAATGTTGTTGATTTCTCTTTTTGAAATAAAGAATAAATACTGTCTCACTTTTAATTTAGAATTCTTCTTGCAATATATCGCAATGCATGCTAGAAATTGCAAAACTATATATCGCGATACATAAACTCGAGGCAATACCCACCCCAGTCAGTGAAAATGGTCGTATACATTGCCATGCGATTGTCTGGTGAGTTGTTCAGGATGTACCCCTGAGACTGGCTGAGATAGACACCAGCTTCCCCATGACCTTCTTCTTCTTCTTCTTCTTCTTCTTCTTTTACTTTCGGCTGCTCCCTTCAGGGGTCGCCACAACAAATCATCCGCCTCCACCTCACCCTGTCCTCTGCATCTTCTTTTCTGACTCCAACGACCTTCATGTCTTCCTTCACCACATCCATAAATCTCTTCTTTGGTCTTCCTCGAGGCCTTCCGCCTGGTAGTTCTGTCTGGTAGCTTCCCCATGACCGCAGTAGGATTAAGCAGTTTGGCAAATGAGTGAGTAATAAAACGGCATCATCATATCATATCTTATCCCCGTAGGGTAGTGCAGCAATTGGTCTCTTCCGGAGAAGATCAACCGGGACGCAGAAACGCTTGCTACTTGTCCCCGGAAACACGCTGACGGCTTTGCAGCTGCTCTTTACGAAAGTCAGCAATGGTTCTTCTACATGCCTCTCACCATAGACAGTGAGAGACATGGCCCGCCTTTGAAAACCCAGTTCGCTGCACTGGGGGAATAGAATGAAATACTTGAAGAGAACAGCAGGGTCTGGGCTGCTTACCTATGACGGTTCCTTTTGGTGAATTCTTCATCTGAAAGGGGGTCGAGGTCAGGCAGGGGGATGATGTAGCCACTGTCTGAGCTCAGTCTCTGCTCTTCGAAGCCGATTTCACGTTCCCTCATCTTGCACTGGTTCTTGTAGGCCACATCCAAATAGGTCTCATCACACTGCACACACTGCACGCGGGTCACCGCCGGGTGGTCGCTCTTCAGGAAGTCACTATTTAAACGTTCATAGCTCTGCAAAAATAAAAAAATAAAACTTATTTTAGAAAAAAAAAAACGACCAATTTAAAACAAAAAAAATTAACAGAGCACTTTTAATTTATCTCCTTATAATTTTTTCCAGTTTAATACTTGGGATGAGTTGATGCAGATATTATCCTAGTCTGATGTAATAAGATTGATGGATTACTAAGAACAAACACTATTTCAAACACACTTCAAGGAATCAGGGAAGGACATACGTCCGTCTTTAGCGGTCTCCATGATGTTCTCTTAAACACTGCAGTGAACTCAACTCATTCAAACATTCGGTTCCATTTACACACAGTCTCTGTGGTTCTGCACGGATTTGGAAAAACCTATAAAGAACCGCATTTCCCACCACACCCTGCCCCAAGGTGCTATTACAGAATCCAGTTAACCCCTGCCTATGTGTCTCGAGGAAACTTGTGTTTTGAAGTACCATGTGCGCTGCATGTTTACGAAGTTCATTACGGCTAACTGCTCAACGCTTTCGGTGGCTTCGGTCCTATTGGGTGTTCGCCATTTGGCGCATTAGCATACTGACTGGTGTTACTGAGAGTCACGCACATAATCGCAGTGCCCGGGCTGACAAACTGCAGTAATACAAGAGGAAACAGGAAGCCAGTTGAGGCAAGGCTGGGTGGTGTGAAATTATTGCTAGACATTATTACTGCGCGTGGGCGGACTGACATTATTACACAGAATGACAGTATTTACACATCTAAATGGGTTCAATAAAAATAAACAAAGATTTAACTTTATGGCAACTGTGAGACACCGTTATCCAGAGCAACCGACATCTTATCATTTTCATACTGCTGAACAAATGAGGGTTAAGGGCTTTGCTCAACAACCCAAAGTAAAGGCATGGTGTTGATGCTGGGGATTGAACCCCCAACCTTCTAAACAATAACCCAGAGCCATAAACACTGAGCCATCACCGCCTTTACTGTCAAAACCTGAGCATTTAAGAATTAACGGCCTTGATCAGGGGCCAACCCGTGGTTACTTGGAGGTACTGGGACGTGAACCCTTGACTTTGTAATCAGTAGCCTTAACCACAGAGTCAGCACCACTTCAAACAAACACACAGTATAAAACCATCCGCGCTACTCCATGTTACCCTCTTGTATCCGCATGGCAGCAGCGTGGCGACACTCTCACTCAGACTGTGGAACGAGGGTCTCTTTTCTGGCTCGTTGTTCCAGCACTTCACCATCAGCTCATAGCTACAGAGAAAACAGCACGACAATCAGATAGACAAACTTGCAGTAGTCAAAAACAAAACAAAAACTAACCCAAAAAAGTCTAGTGTGTGTTTAAGCTAAACCTACACATTATTGGAGGAATGTTCAGGTTTGGCCATCCTGTAGCCGCACTTGATCTTGTTATAGAAGCTTGAGTCCACAACCATGCCAGGATAAGGGGTCCCGCCTGCAAATATATAGATATAGATATATGTATCGTAAATTCAGAATAGAATCCATCCTTGGTATCCTCTGGGTTTTTGCAATTTAAAATATTTGCTACAACTATTTGTGATACACGTAACATATGAGGCAGTGGATGACTTTCTTGAAACGTTACAGCATTTCTATAGTCGCGAAACAACGAATCAGACACATTGGTGCATTGTGTGTCATTTGCACTTTAGAAATGACTATAAGTTACTGGAGGATGAGATTCTCCCACTCATGACACACGAAAGCCACACAATGCTGTATGTTCATCTGGCTCAGTGCTTCATTGGCATAGCATGCTGAAGCATTTCAAGGGTCTCCACCAGTGATCAGTGTTCAGCCATGACATCACATCATCCACTGGCAGGTGGCGTGAGTTGCAATGATCTCGTTGAAGTGGCAACTGCCAAATAGTGGGATGTACCCGGCAGAAAGTGAACAGTCTGTACTCAAAGTTAAAGTATTGGAAGCAAGTAACATGAGCAATCCTATGAATACTCGCAACTTCAAAAAGAACGACATTGTAATGGATAAACGACTGGGCCTATTCAAAATGGCAGGAATTTTGGCCAGTTCCTAACAAAACTGGTACAAGTCAAGACAGCCAGTGAACTAGAAAGAGCGTCATGCATAACCGAGGTCCAGTGATATGCATGGGGAGTGAAAGCTAGTACTGAACAGATGTATGTACTGTACAGTGGTACCTCACCTTACAATAGTCCCACCAAATGAAAAATCCAGGTTACGAAAAACATTTTCCAAAATTTTTTGTCTCTGTATACAAAACAAGTTCTTCTTATGAATTGCGCCAAACGCGCCATTCAAACATTCAAACAATGCATGAGCTGCTCTCCCATTGACTATCTTCCAACATCTCGCCCCGCTGACCTCCCATTGGTTAGAAGGGATGACGCAGCGCCCTCCCATTGTGTATCTCCCAACATCTCGCCCTGCTGGCCTCCAATTGGCTAGTGTGGATGATGCAGCTCCCTTGAGTCGCAGCTTGTTCATGAGTTTTTCGAGTATGTTCATTGCAACTTTATTTTTTGGTTCAGGCTTTTAACCTTGCATAAACATTTGTAAGATTATAACTCTGCTAAAAAGACATGGTCAACATGAAGTAAGTACCTTAAAAGGTCTGCTTTTATCATTTTTAACGGGTAGTATTGGGGGCCTTGAAACGAATCACGCGTTTTACATGTAAAATGCGGTTCTACTTACAGGTTACGAAAAAGGCTCTGGAACGAATTAATTCCGTAAGGTGAGGTACCACTGTAGTATATAGATCTTATACAAAGAAACTAATAATATACCCAAAGAAAAGATCTCCCAGAGTAAAATGCCGTAAGACCAGACATCACTCAGAGTGGTGTACAGATTATCAAAGATACTCTCAGGGGCCATCCATTTTACTGGCAGGAAGGTCTGTGAATGTGTGTAAACATGAGAGAGACAGAGAGAGAGACAGAGAGAGAGAGAGAGAGAGAGAGAGAGAGAGTTTAAACCAGTCGTTTAAATGCATTGATGTGTCACTCAACACTACAGCACTACTTTGTACAGCAAAGAAGAGCGAGCTTACATTTCCTTTAGATACGTAGTTGTTGTCATGCATGATGTCTCTGGCCAGGCCAAAGTCACAGATCTTCACAATCTTCCCTTGAGACAACAGGACATTACGAGCAGCCAAATCTCTGTGAACGCACTGTATCGAACAGAGATACATTAAATGACATGAACCACTTCTATCATCTCGCCATCAGACTTTGATAAAGACTTTAATTAGGATTAAGTGTCGTGGGGGAGCAGTGGTGGTCTAGTGGTATAAGGCACCGGATCGCTGATCCAAAGGTTGGGGGTTCGAGTCCCACTATCCACAAGGTTGTCACTGCCCCCCCAGTGCAGCTAACTGGGTTATCAAAGGCCGGCCATGTCTCTCACTGTCTATGGTGTGAGGCATGTAAAAGAACCATTGCTGACTTTCGACAAGAGTAGCTGCAGAGCCGTCAGCGTGTTTCTGCCCTGCGATGGCCTGGTGAGCTGTCCAGGGTGTACTCTGCCCTCTCCCCGAGTTGGCTGGGATGGGCACCAGCCTCCCTGTGACCCTAATTAGGATGAAGCGGTTACAGAAAATGAACTGAATGAATGATGATGATGAATGAACTGGGGAGGCTGGCGCCCATCCCAGCTGAATCCGGGCGAGGGCAGAGTACACCCTGGACGGCTCGCCGGGCCATTGCAGGGCAGAAACACACTGACGTCAGCTTTGCAGCTCCTCTTGTCAAAAGTCAGCAATGGTTCTTTTACATCAACTTCACACCATAGACAGTGAGAGACACGGCCGGCCTTTGATAACCCAGTTAGTTCACTGGGGGGAGGGCAGTGGCAACCCGTGGAGAGTGGGGCTTGAACCCCCAAAGTTGAGATCAGTGATCCAGTGCCCTTTTACCACTAAGCCACCACTGCCCTGTCATACTGTGCAGTCATTTCAAAACAAACTGTTCAGAAATTCTTACATTCATCACTTTCCATTCGCTTTATCTAACATTACTATATTCATTTGTTTATTCGTTCATTTACCAAGACACCTAATCCTATTAGGGTCATGCGGAGGCTGAGCCCATAACAGCCAACACTGGGCAAAGGAGGGGTACACCTCGAACAATTTGTCATACACATAGCAAAGGCACACAGTACAGAACCATCACACACAGCCATTCAAACCTAGGGGCAATTTGGAGTAACCGATTAGCTTAATGTGGATCCTTTGGACTGCAGGAGGACGCCGGTGTACTCCAAGAAAACCCGTCCAAGATCTGTGAGAACAAGCTCTACAGAAACATCTCGAGCCTGGGACTCGAATCCAGGACCTTCTTGCTTTGAGATGTGAGACCACTAATGCTACTGTGGAGCTCCATTAGAGTGGACTATGGAGAAACAACATGATCTGTTTGGTCCATTATCAGGACATTAAAAATGTTATTCTGAGACGATTTAATAATAATAATAATAATAATAATAATCTAGTTTTAGTTTGTTTTCCTTACATTTCTGTATAGTATATTTTAAACTGTAAATGAGTAAAGTATAAACAAATACCATTAGCTACATCACTTTTAATTTTGCCCAGAGCCCATAGAGCTCACTTAATCTGCCTCCATCATGATTAAAACATGTAAATATAAAATCTCATTTTAGTTTGTTTTTTAATGTTTCTGCTTAGTATAGAGAGTAAAGAGCGTGAAAGAGACACCTTTTGAGCTCATACGTCTGTCATGATTTTAAAAATGTAAAAAAACGAACCAATAGAATCTCATTTTGTTTACTTTCTTTATGTTTTCTTCCGGTGTAGTAAATACTAGAATAATTATTTGCTTATTAATTATCGTGTTGTTTCTACTCTGGTCAGAAAAAGAGAAGGAAAAAAAAACCAAAAAAAACTATAAATACTTCATGCTCAATCTGCTGAATGAGCGTCAAATCCCTTCTGGAAACATTTAAATGACCATAAAAGTAAATTCGTGCTGGATGTGTGGTCCTTTAATGGCATATTTTAGAAATATGCAATAGGATAATATAATAACATGTCATAATGTACAGAAACACACTCTTATATTCTATTCTGAGTGTTTGGGAGTGTTTCTTATACCACCCCAACCCCACAATTTAAAAAGGACGTCTCACCCTTCCTACAGTCCAATTCAGGGCGATGTTTTTAAAGCAGAAGTGCAAAGCAAAATCTCAACAACTTCTCTATTAGTGCTCATTTCAAAACCGATCTCGAACTGAGCCCGGTTCTGGTCCATTACCATGAAATAACCATACGAAAAACAAAAGAATCAATTAAAAGTGTTTTTAAAATGTAGATATTTATAATTTATTACTACTGGTTACTGGTGTGTTGACATGCTTCTGGCATCACTGGCGCTTGCATATATCCGCTCTCTGTTAGCGAGGACAGAATCCCTCCTGGGCAGCTCGGCAGGCCATCAACACACTGATAGCTTTGTAGCTTTGATAGCGAAAGGCAGCAATGGTTCTTTTAAAATTAACTTCTCACCACAGATAGTGAGAGACATAGCCGGCCTTTGATAACTTTTTTGGGGGGGGGGACAGTGACCACCTTGTGGAGAGTGGGATTCGAACCCCCAAACTTCGGATCAGCGATCCAGTGCCTTTACCACCAGGCCACCACTGCCACAATGACTTATTACAATTTAGGACTGTAGTGGATGGAGCATTATGGTGGTGTAGGGCTTAGTGCGTTCACATTACAGCAAGGTGTTGGGTTGAAGTCCTGGGGTCAGTGAAATGGCTTATGGGTGGAGTTTGGATGTTTTTCCCATGCTTGAATGGATTTTCTCTGATTATTCGGGTTTCTTCCCACAGTCCAAAGACATTACCCCTAGGTGTGTGTGTGTGTGTGTGTGTTAAACCCAAAACTGAGCTGTTCAGGGTGTACCATTGCCCAAAGTCAGCTGATATAAGCTCCAGCCTCCTTGCAGCCCAAGTAGTTTGGCTGATGATGATGATGATGATGATGATGATTGTTACTGATTGTTAGGGAATTGAAATCATGACCATCTCCAGCATAATATGGATTAATTCCCATGTACAGTGCAGGGTAAGAGCCAAAGTGAGTTGAAAATGATGTAACTCAATGAAAATGTGATTTATCAAGTATTTATAAAAATTATCTATCCATTTTAAAATACTTGTTGAAGAAATTGTTCCATGTCCAAGTTGTTGTAAAATAATAAAATAATAAAAATATCCACTTGTTTTGCTGATTTTTAAACTGCTTCTGTGGTTACTCAGGATATTTCCTTATTATCCATATTGGTTACCAGTACAGTATACTTTCCCTACCTGGAAGTCTTTTGTTGCTAGGAAGATATTGGAAAGATCGCTCTGATTGGTGGACAGCCAGATTCATATAGTGTTTGGATGTTCAAGAGTACCACCAGTGGTGGCCTGGTGGTAACCTGGTGGTAAAGGCGCCGGATCACTGATCCTAAGGTTGGGTCCCCCCCCCCCCCCCCCATCCCCCCAGTGCAGCTAACTGGGTTATCAAAGGCCGGCCGCGTCTGTAGAAGGAGGTTCATGCAAAATAACCATAGCTGACTTTCAACAAGAGCAGCTGCAAAACTGTCAGCATGTTTCTGCCTTGCGATGGCCTGGTGAGCTGTCCAGGGTGTATTCTGCCCTCATCCAGAGTCGGCTGAGATGGGTGCCAGCCTTCCTGTGACCCTAATTAGGCTTAAGCGGTTACAGAAAATGAATGAATGAACGTTCAGGAGCTTCAGATGCAGACATTCAGAACCTGGTCCTGTAACCGTAATTATTTTCTCTAAAATTGCATTTCCTGATTAATGACGTACTCGTGCTATAATCATGTATTATACCGAATTCCAAAAATGATTCTCTTTCCAATTATATCAATATATCTGTCAAATTTCCTACTTAATCCATAGAATGCCAGAGCAGGTCACAAATAGCAAGCAGTTACCAGAAGATTCAGGTAAGGGTGAGACGGCCAATTTAAACAGAATGATAGTTTTGCAAACACTGGCTGGCGTGCTAGTTGGCGTTGGACTCACATTTTTAGAAGCCAGGAACTCCATCCCTCTGGCTACTTGATACGTGAAGCTAAGAAGATCCATTGTGGTCAAGTGTTCCGAGTCATCGGAGAGAAGCTTTTCTACCTCACTTTCTGTTCCACACACACACACACACACACACACACACACACACACACACACACACACACACACACACACACACACACACAATAAATGACAGATACAAGCTTTTTTTGCTGGCCCATTGTATATGTGTGGACACAAATGCATGTGTGGACAAGTATGCCAACATGTTTTGGTCTGCTGTGCATGTTTTTAAAGAGCTGCTTGTGTAAGTCCTTGAAATGTCTGGATGAAGAAAACCCCATGGGCTACAATTATCGTCAGTAAATGCAGGGTGCACAGAGTGCAATGCATCACATAACCCGGAATGAGGGTGGACGCCTTTAGATTTGCTGCCAAAACATCGTTGTGGCTGTAGATTTTAAGGATGTACGTGTGTGTGTGTGTGTGTGTGTGTGTGTGTGTGTGTGTGTGTGTGTGTGTGTGTGTTTAAAAATTTACTGCCAGGTCAAACCAGATGGACACAGAAATAAAGACAAATACTAAAGGAAAGACATCTCACATCGCCAAAGTTTTCTGACCCAGAGAATGTGGTACTGTATATATTACATCCATGTGCAGCTAATTATGGTCATGCTTTTTTATTTTATTTTTATTTCTATTTTATTTTATTTTATTTTTTGCTGGGGTGTTTGTAAAATCAAGTTTATTGAGTGTGTGTCTTACCATTGATGTGTTTGTGAGACGGAGGGTGGTCATAGTTATATCCCTGCAGGCCAAAGTATTTGGAGGCGTTGCTCCTCTCCAACATGGGGACGTACTGCATCGTGTCCGCCTGCTTCATATCCATGTAGTCTCCGTTTTCCTCAAACGACAGGATCACGTAGCTGAGGACACACAAACATGGAAATGCTACTCACTCATGACTGGTAGAAAATTAGCCGAAGGAAAAACCTCTGCACAAGTTGCAGCATGTTTGAGTGTGTGTGTGTGTGTGTGTGTGTGTATGTGAATGTAACGGCAGTGGTGGCCTGGTGGTATAGGGCGCTGGATCGCTGATCCTAAGGATGGGGGTTCAAGTCCCACTCTCCACAAGGTTGTCACTGTCCCACCAGTGCAGTTAACTGGGTTATCAAAGGCGGGTCATGTCTCTCACTGTCTATGGTGAGAGGGATGTAAAAGAACCATTGCTGACTTTCGTAAAGAGGACCTGCAAAGCCGTCAGCGTGTTTCTCTCTGAGAAAAAAACACTTGATGCGGAGTGGCGCCCCTTAAGGTTATAGCCTATAGTCTCCCTATGAAAGCCAGGCTTGGCAAAGGAAGGCGCATACGGTTCAAACATGGACTATGGCTGCAGATAGATGTGTGTGTGTGTGTGTCTAAGATTGTGTGTGTGGGCGTGCTGACCTTCTGCTGCTCTCATCTGCTGGATTAATACCAAAGATGTCCAGGTCCTTCTTGCCCTTCTCAGCTTGACGGTTTAGGAAGCTGTCTCTATTCTTGTGCAGGTAGTTCACCAGGTCTCCGTAAAAGCAGTACTCGGTAATGATGTAGATGGGACCTGGGGGTGGACATGTGTGAAGGTCCATGTTGGTTGTGCATATAATATTTGTAAACTTGTCTGATAGTCTTGTGTGTCTGTGTACCTGATTTGGTGCATGCACCCAGCAGATTAACAATGTTGAGATGGGGACCCAAGTGAGTCATGATCTTCAGCTCTGACATCAGTGCTTGCTTCTCGCTGGAGCGAGCTGTCGCTGAAGGACCATGAACCAAATGATAAAAAAAAAAAAAAAAAATCAAATCAGGCAGAAGATCTACTGCATGGAATAGAGCTCTAATAAACATTAGATATACAGTGGTACCTCACCTTATGAAATTAATCCGTTCCATAGCCTTTTTCTTCATCTGGATTTTTCATAAATTGAACCGCATTTTACATGTAAAACGCATGATTTGTTCCAAGGCCCCCAATAGTACCCCCTAAACCCTTTAAAATTATAAAAGTATACCTTTTAAGACCTCCTTCTGCTTCAATATCATGCCGATGGTAGACGGGTTTGGCCATATTCCTTTGCCATATCACTCAACCGCATGCCACGAGCCCGCTTCTTCTTTTCACTCGCACCGGAAATCACACTGCATGCGTGTGTGTGTGTGTGTGTGTGTGTGTGTGGGCACATGTGTTGACCATGTCTTCTTAGCAAACTTATAATCTTACAAATGTTTATGTTAAAAGCCTGAGTCAAAAAACAAAGCAATGAGCACACTCAAACTCAACAGTAACTCTGTCCTTTACACGAAAAGCATTGTAGGAGATGCAGCTCCATAATAGCCAATGGGAGGGAGCTGTCATCCCTCCTAGCCAATGGGAGGCCAACGGATGGGATGTTGGAAGATAGCCAATGGGAGGGAGCTGCGTCATCCCTCCAGGCCAATGGGTGGTCAGCGGGTCGGGATGTTGGGAGATATTCAATGGAGAGCAACTCGTGCATTGTTTGAATGTTTGAATGGCGCGTTTGGCCCATTTCGTAAGGAGAACTTGTTTCGTATATAGAGACAAAATATTTTGGAAAATGTTTTTCGTAACCTGGATTTTTCCTTTGCTGGGACTATCGTAAGGTGAGGTACCACTGTATTTATTTACTTGGATAAAAGTGTGCAACAAACTTACGCTTCAGCATCTTCACTGCCACCTTCATTACAGGCTGGGAATGACTGAGTCCATACACGGTGCCTTCCACCACCTTCCCAAAGGCCCCCGATCCCAGAATACGGCCTGCGAGAAAGATTCACACAGCGAATCACATGCTTGATAAGCATACGCAAAGTTTCACACCTTCCACCGATATGGTCAATGCTTCGGGTGAAAGTTAGCCGAGGCTGTTTTGAAACCCAAAATTTAAACAAATATAATCCCTCCCTACAGTATTTCCTGTAGACCACACCCCCTCAAAAACCTGCCTAAATTCTTGTACCAGCAGCACCATGTAAATCATGTTGACTGTCCTGTCGAGCTGGCAGTTGATAATCCACAGGATTAGTTCTGTCTCGCATTTAGAGAGATATTTTCAAGCCGCTATTTTACTGGCTACTGCGGGAGGGTGGGGAGAACTTTTAACAGTCAAATAATACCAAATTAAAAAACAAAAAAAAAAACAAAGAAATGTGATTTAACTCACAATGTATTGAGTCCAGATTGAAGCGAGGCATTTTGCACACAGTCTGATATACCTACCCCGGCTGGTCTTATACACCAAATCAGCGACGGGTGTCATTTCCATCTGGTCTTCTGAAGCCCAGTGATGGTTCTACACTCGTATCAGAGTTTCATTCTATTCAGAGTGGGATGCTAGTGTAGTGATTAGCACATCCGTCTCGCAGCAAGAAGGTCCAACTATAAGTTGACCAACGATGTTTCTGTGTGGAGTTTATATGTTCTCCCTATGCTTGTGTGGGTTTAATCGGGGGACACTGGTTTCCTCCCACAGTTCAAAATCATGTGCATTAGGCGACTTGGCTGTTTCCAATTGCCCCTAGGTAAGAGTGTGAGTGTAAATATTTGTGCATTTGGCCCTGTGATGGACTGGCATGGTGTACCCTGCCTTCACCCAGAGTCGGTAAAGATAGACCGAATGTATGATGAATGTATGTGACGTACAAATTACAGTCTTGATTGGCTATCACAACCAACAATTTAAAAATTCAGAGCTCGGCCGTTTGGCTTACGTTTTGAGAGTTGGACTTTGGCATAGGTTCTCTGACCTTGAGTTAGGACCTGTAACCATATACACATAGTTGCTTCATGCACATACGTTTATTTGTTTGTTTTTTGAATTTACTTGAGATTTTAAAGTAAATTTACATTTAGTCTGACAGGATCGCAATGATCTTTGCTGTCTACAAAAATCTGATGTGACATATAGCTGTCCAACAAGACATCTGTGACCCATCAATCACACAACTATGACTTCATAAAGAAAATCCACCGTTGATCAAAGACTCACCTAGGACAAGACCATCGCGTGGAAATTCCCAACGGGTGTCATAGGGCAGCTGCATGGGATCCACGTAGATGTATTCATGCCCATCGGGACTGACTGACTCGATGACCCGCCATCTGATCTCGTAACGTGGCTTCTGAGATGCATATTAATTGAGATGAGGTTACTAGAGTGATACAGGTGACATCATGTATTTTTGAAGAGTTTAATGCCACACAAAATATGACAGAAATCAGAGGACTGAAACTGACTGCACACAATTTGAAGTCAGGTCGATTTCGGAGTAGCAGCACAGAAGTTACAATCACATGTCTCTTATAAAGCAAACCGGTGACTCCAGGAACAAATCAACCGAAGAAACAACTTAAATATGAATAAAGTGAGTAATAAAAAGTGAAGTAAATTACACTGTACACAAGCACCAGGATGAAGAGATGAATAACCTGAGTGAGGAAATAAGTGGTTGAATAGCTGAGTTAGTAACTGAGAGAGTGAGTGAGTGAATGAATGAATCAATAAGTGGGTGAGTTGGTGAATGACTGAGTAAATAAGTGAGTGAATGAGAGTGTGTGAGTGAGTGAATGAGTTACTGAATGGGTGAGTGAATTAATGGATGACTGAATGAGTAAATAAGTGATTGAATCACTGATTGAGTGAATGAACGAGTGAATGGGTGAATGGGTGAGTGAGTGAATGAGAGATTAAATAAATGAGGAAATGAATAAGTGGGTGAGTTAGTGAATGAGTGAGTTACTGAATGGGTGAGTGAATTAATGGATGACTGAATGAGTAAATAAGTGATTGAATCAGTGATTGAGTGAATGAACGAGTGAATGGGTGAGTGAGTGAATGAGAGATTAAATAAATTAGGGAATGAATAAGTGGGTGAGTTGGTGAATGAGTGAGTAAATAAGTGAGTGAATGAGAGTGTGTGAGTGAATGAATGAGTTACTGAATGGATGAGTGAATTAATGGATGACTGAATGAGTAAATAAGTGATTGAATCAGTGATTGAGTGAATGAACGAGTGAATGGGTGAGTGAGTGAATGAGAAATTAAATAAATTAGGGAATGAATAAGTGGGTGAGTTAGTGAATGAGTGAGTAAATAAGTGAGTGAATGAGAGCATGTGAGTGAATGAATGAGTTACTGAATGGGTGAGTGAATTAATGGATGACTGAATGAGTAAATAAGTGATTGAATCAGTGATTGAGGGAATGAACGAGTGACTGGGTGAATGGGTGAGTGAGTGAATGAGTGATTAAATCAATGAGGGAATGAATAAGTGGGTGAGTTAGTAAATGAGTGAGTAAATAAGTGAGTCAATGAGAGCGTGTGAGTGAGTGAATGAGTTACTGAATGAGTGAGTGAATTAATGGATGACTGAATGAGTAAATGAGTGATTGAATCAGTGATTGAGTGAATGAATGAGTGAATGGGTGAATGGGTGAGTGAGTGATTAAATCAATGATGGAATGAATAAGTGTGTGAGTTAGTGAATGAGTGACTAAATAAGTGAGTGAATGAGAGCGTGTGAGTGAGTGAATGAGTTACTGGATGAGTGAGTGAATTAATGGATGACTGAATGAGTAAATGAGTGATTGAATCGGTGATTGAGTGAATGGGTGAATGGGTGAGTGAGTGAATGATTGATTAAATCAATGAGGGAATGAATAAGTGGGTGAGTTAGTGAATGAGTGAGTAAATAAGTGAATGAATGAGAGTGTGTGAGTGAGTGCATGAGATACTGAATGAGTGAGTGAATGAATGAATAAGTGAGTGGGTAGCTGAGTGGGTGACTGAGTGGTGGGTGAATGAGTGATTAAATAAGTGAGGGAATGAATAAGTATGTGAGTTAGTGAACGAGAGTAAATAAGTGACTGAATGAGAGAGTGAATGAGTTACTGAATGAGAGAGTAATTGAATGAGTGAGCAAATGTTTTAATGAATGAGTGAGTGAATTAATGGATGACTGAATGAGTAAATAAGTGATTGAATCAGTGAGTGAGTGAGTGAATGAGTGAACGAGTGGGTTAGGGAATGAGTAGTGAGTTTGTGATTTTTGTGAATGGGTGATTCAGTAAGTAAAGAAGTGAGTGAGTGAGTGAGTGAGTGAGTGAGTGAGTGAATGAGTGAGTGAGTGATAGAAATGACTGTGGAAGTGTGTACCTGTTTCCAGATAATGACCAGCACAATGAGTGAGATGATAACAATGACCAACAGCACCAGAACAGCAGCGGCCACAGTGAGCTCAGAGTGTGGACCTGAACACATCATCACCGTTGGCATAAGAGCAAATTCTTATTTAATCATCTAGTCATTTTGAGTATATAGAAACCTATAAAGAATCTGAGACCAGCATATAGAAGGAGAAGGAACCGCACTGTTCCCTTCCTGAAATCTTGTCCTTGGACTGAGCTCACATTCAGTAGCTTCAACTCAGCAGGGAGAATTTAGTAGGATTTACATGCTGGGATTTCCAAAGTATATTTCATATTTTTCTTGCCGGTAATCACATTCAAACACAATATGTTGTTGATGCCCTTATGGTGTAACACAAAAATACATTTAGGCACTGCCTAAAGCTGGAGCTCCCTTGAGACATCTTCACTGATAGGTGTGCAAGGCCGGTGTTAAGTAGTGCAGCTCGTTTAAGAACTAAAACATCTTCAGCCCTGAAGAAAATAAATAAATAATTTGGTCCTGCATTTTCCTGTCTTGTTGTTTTATTTATCTGTTTAACAAGTTCATGTTCGGCATTTCCATTCATATTTGGTGGTATTTTGCTTGGCGAAAATCCTTGGCTACCTGAATTAAATTGTTTTTTTATTCTGTGCGAGTCTGAACAGTGGAGTATGAGCCTCTTTTTGGTTCAGTTTCATGATGGGGCGTGCACTGTAGGCTAATTGGCAGTTCCAAATCACCACAGGCGTAAGAGTGAGAGGTGTATGTATACCACAATGCAATAGTCTGGCAAGTTGTTCAGGGTATACTCTGCCTTCACCTTTAACCATTCCTTTATTTTTTGGAATGTGATTTATCTATTCAATTTTCAACTCTGGGTTGGCACCATAATGTAGTGATTAGCATATCCACTTTGCTCCAAGAAGGTCCTGGGATCAAGACCTATGCCTGCCAAGTGTGTTTCTGCGTGGAGTTTGCATCTTTTTCCTGTGCTTGCATGGGTCTCCACTGGGTATTTTAAGTTTCCTGCAACAGTCCATAGACATGCACAATAGGCTAAAGGGATGTATTCAATTTTCCCAGATGAGAGTGTAAGTGTGAATGGTTGTGTGTCTGTGTTGGGCCTCTGATGGGTTGGAGAGCTTGCGTGACTTTCCTCTGTATTCTGCAGTTTCTTTCCAAAGTTCAAAAACATGTGCCGTAAGCTAAATGGCTGGACCCTAGGTGTAAGAAGCGGTGTGAATGATGTGTTTGTGCATATGTTGACCCTGTGATGGTCTGGCAAGCTGTTCACGGGATCGTCTGCTGTTGCCCAAAGTCTGGTGGTAAGGTACTGGATTACTGATCCTAAGGTTGGGGGTTCAAGCCCCACTGTCAACAAGTTGTCACTGCTGCCCCAGCTTGCAGCTAACTTGGTTATCAAAGGCCAGCCATGTCTCTCACTGTCTGTGGTGGGAGGTTCATGTAAAAGAACCATTGCTGACTGTCCTCAAGAGGTGCTACATAGCCATCCGCATGTTTGTGCCCTGCGATGACCTGGCGAGGTATCCAGGATGTAATCTGTCCTTGCCCAGAGTCAGCTGAGATGGGCGCCAGCCTCCTTGTGACCCTAATTAGGACGTGGTTCAGAAAAGGAAATGAACGGTTTTACATGTAACTCCAACTATTTTTGTGGGGGGAAAAATAGCGCACAGATACTGAATGGATAAGCCAACAGGGCATATGGCATATGGATTACCTTTTCACAGGTGCACATGGGGAACCTATCAACAGTCCACTACATGGGGAGCCCAACAGAATGATACTAACAGATGGAAGGGTAATCAAAAAGAATAACTTTTTCTGGAGCGCAACCTCCTTACACACATACACACACACACACAACCAGGACATACATGTAGAAGTATCTGGGTGAAGGTTTGACCATGAAAATGGCACAGATGATTAATGAGCAGTGATGAAACTGGTGACTGTGATGAGCTAATTAACTTTTACATTTTAAATAATTAAAGATGTACTGAAACAACCACCAGGCCAGAGGATCTCACGATATTTATATCCACAGATCCTTTTAATTACAAATCAAATCCCTTGATCACCTTAGTAACACCATTATGGTATTATTTCTGAGCAGATATAAATACAGTGGTACCTCAATTTACGAAATTAATCCGTTCCGGAAGTGGTTTCGTAACCTGGACTTTTCGTAAGTTGAACTGCATTTTACATGTAAAACTCATGACTCGTTCCAAGGCCCCCAAGACTACCCTTTAAAAATGATAAAAGCATACCTTTTAAGGTACTTACTTCCTGTTGACCATGTCTTCTTATCAGAGTTATAATCTTACAAATGTTTATGCAAGGTTAAAATCCTGAGACAAAAAATAAAGTTGCAATGAGCACACTCGAAAAACTCATTGAAACAAGCTGCTGCTCAAGGGAGCTGCGTCATCCCTCTTGGCCAATGGGAAGCCAGTGGGGCGGGATGTTGGGAGATATTCAATGGGAGAGCAACTCGTGCATTGTTTGAATTTTTGAGATGGTGCTTTCGTAACGTGAACTTGTTTTGTATCCAGCGGCAAAAATTTGAGGAAAATGTTTTTCGTAACCTGGATTTTTCGTTTGGTGGGGCTGTCGTAAATTGAGGTTCCACTGTAATACATAATATTTTATGGAACAATACAGCTTTGTTCTCCTCAGATTTCCTCCCAGAGAACACATTCCGTCTGAGCAGACTTTGCTGTTTGGATCTCTTCATATTAAAACCATTAGGACCATTGGAACATATTGTTAACATCTAATCTGAAATTGACTGAGGGAGTTTAAAATGACTGTCATTAACTTTAAATTAAATAACGTTGTGCAAAAATCAGTCGCAAAATCTTTTTTAATTTCAGAATTTTTCTGAAGAGACGTGTAGTTCGTTTATGAGAGACATGGGATGGTGGAAAATCTCACCATTGGCCACCAGTTTGATCTCACGAGACACGGCGACCATCTCATTCCGTGCCAGGCAGCGTACAGCTAGCGTCTTCTCTAGATGTCCAAATATCACCTGACTCTCCAACTGGTTGTCCTGATCTATATGCGTATCGACGGTAACACTAGTGGCGTTTACCTGAAGGGGTGACCATTCAGCTGAGTCATTGGCACACCTAAGGAATTAAAAACGGTGTGAAAATGTGAAAGTCCAACAGAATGGTACTGAAAGTGTACATCTGAAAGAAGTACATAAAAATACAAAAAAAAGCAAAGAAAAGAAACCCGTGGTGCAAAACACAAAGTAAATACTCACTGTTTGATGTTTTCACAGATGTACCACTCCACCTCAGGGACGGGGGATCCTTCTGCAATACACACCACAGCCTGGCCTGTTTCGGAGCCGTGGTGCAGGTCTAGCAGATCCACAATAACAGCCGGAACTGCAGTACATGTACAGGAAAGCTTTACTCTTAGTACAGATACAGTATATTAACAGCTGCATTGGTTATTACAGTATATATTGCCAGATACACCAATCAGCCATAACATTAACACCAGCTGACTGGTCTGTAGGGGGTGCGGTGGTGTAGTGATTAGCGACTGCTTCACAGCAGAGAAGGTCCCCAGGTCCAGGGTGTTTCTGTGTGGAGCTTTCATGTCCTTCCTAAGCTTGTATGGGGTCTCTTCCCGGTACTCCAGTTTCCTCCCTCAGCCATAACACATCAACATGAGGCTAATTGGCTGGGTCAAATTGCTTCTTGGTGAGAATGTGAGTGTGTGTGCGTGTGTGTGTGTGTGTGTGTGTGTGTGTGTGTGTGTGTGTGTTAGTCTTGTGATGGATTTGCAAGCTGTTCAGGGTTTACTTCACCTTTGCCTGCAGTGGGCTGAGATAAGCCTCCCTGCAAACGTAGTAAATTAATGGTAAGAGTGTCATGACTGCCCAAGGCTCATTGAAGTGAAAGTTAATGCGTCTGGTCTGGTCTGTGTCTGGTCTGTGTCTGGTCTGTGTCTGGTCTGAAGTACTGAAACTGGTAATTCTGACTGTGGTAGAAAGGAGTCAGGGCACAGAGTGCACTGCAGCTTGCTATGCACAGGGCTGCCTGATTATTATGGCTGATCAGGGTATAGGACAAAGACATTCAAACTACTAAACTAAAACCAATAAAAAAAAGAGCTTTAGAGAAAAGCAATGTAAAATTCTAACATATATGAAAATGCAGGCAAAACAGAAACAGATTGGACAAAGAAAGAATGTGTGGACAGTCAAAAGAAAAGAACACATGCAAATGCAGGTAAATACAGCAAAAACACCTGCAAATTCAGGAGACATGAAGACACAGACACAGACATGTGAGGGAAATGATGAGGCTTCAAACACTGCTGGACTTTACCTTTGACCTGGAGACTGAATGAGTAGCTGGCGCTCTGGTTGCCTATCTCAGCTCGCACCGTGTACTTTCCGCTGTCCTCGGCTTTGGCTCTAATCAAAGCGAGAGTGCTGCGATACCTGCAGAGTAAGAAAGATAGGGGGGGGGGGGTTAAGTGCATGCTAGCATGTTGAGATTAATAGTAAATCACTCACTGGCTCACTCATTTGCTGAACCACTTAATCCTATTAAGGTGGTGGGAATGCTGGAGCCTATCTCAGCCGACATTCTGAGAAGACGGGTTACACCCTGAACAGCTTGGAAAAGCCAGTTAGCCTAAATGTGTATGTTTTGGGCCTGTAGGAGGAACTGAAGTACCCGAAAGAAAACCCATGCAAGCATGGGGAGAGCATGCAACCTCCGACAGAAACACAAAACCGGCTCCCGAGTTCCACGTCCGTGGAAGCTAAATGTACGAGCTCTGACTGGATGGAGTGATGGTATACGCTCACTTCCCTGTCACTCACAACGATCACCAGCCAATCACTGGTGATTGTAAGTTCATTCATACGGGGGGGCGGATAGCGCTTTCCATCCGAGTGTGTGTGCGTGTAGCGCAGTTCAAAAAGAGGTATGTTGAAAAGAGTCCTGTCACGGAGGGGGCGTGTCCATGCTTTCGCATGTTAGGGAAGGCAATACTTGATACTTGATGGGCGGGAATTCGATATGACTAAATTGGGGGGGACAAGAATCGAGCCCAGGACCTTCTTGCTGTGTGGCAGACCTACTAATCATGACGCTGTCCTGTCGCCCATGAGTAAATTAACACCACCAACACACACACACACACACACACAAAACCCAACTAAAAATGAATGTGAAGACCAGGTGACATTAGAGTAAAACATTTTTTACAAATGAATGATTTTAGCCAAAGCACAAGTGTTGTGTGTGTTCGAGGGGTCTGACCTTGTCTCGCTGATCTTTCGAAGGGAGGATGTAAACTCTGCAGCATTATCACCCAGTATAACCTCATCCTTCAGCCATGTGACCTTTGGAGCAGGAAGAGCCTCGATGTCCACTTGGAACTCGCGCACGTCGTTCAGATTGGCTTTCTCCACTCGGCCAAACGCTGGTGTTAGAAACACAAATTCCTTCTCTGTAGAGTATGAGATGGAAATATAAAGAAGAGAACATCACCAAACAGGAACTAAATGTTCAGTTTACAGCTCTAACATCAAAAATATAAAAAGTAATACATTGCGTTCAAGCCATATTCTTTCATCAATCAGTCAGTCCTTTGCGAAACAACTTAATCCTATTAAGATCGCAGGGCCTATAGAGCCTATCTGACATCGGGCGAAGACTGGGAACACCCTGAAGAGCTTTCCAGACCACCACACATACAACCATTCACACTTACACCTAGGGCAGTGCTTCTCAAATAGTGGGGTGCACCCCCCAAGGTGCTGTATGATGCCGGTGGGTGGGGGAGATGCCGGGTGGAGCGTGTATGACCCTGGGGAATATGCTTTTCTGGAAGAGTGTACGAGAGTGCACTTGCAATTGCACCTCCGCTCCATTAGTTGGCAGTGGTACTCTTATTGTGAAGCGTTTTTTCACACGAGCAAACGATATGAAGTGCAGTAAACAACCTCTCAAGAAACAACAAAAATTTCTAAAAGGAACGAAGAGAAAGGTGGAGCAAGACGGAGATATTAAAACATAAATAATTTTGAATGAGTTTAAATAACGATGTATTTTTTTAATTTCAGGCACATTGGTGCACTTTAAATCTTTTCTGTTACAGATTAAAAAACAATGTTAATGAAGTTTTTCTTCATTGTAAGTTAAAATATATATATATATATATATATATATATATATATATATATATATATATTTGTTTTGTTTTTAATGTTAATAAACATATAATGTTATGAAGAGGTGTACTAATAACAATTTTATAGACAAATAATACTATTTTTATAGTCGCTCGCTGGGTGGCGGGGGGTCGTGAAATGTTTTTTTCTTCCTTGAGGGGGCGCCACAGAAAATAATTGAGAAGCACTGACGTAGGAACAATTTGGAACAGACAATGAACCTAATGTGCATGTCTTTGGACTGCGAGAGGAAACCAGAGCATCTGGAGGAAACCCACACAAGTGTTTTGCGCCAATTCATTGCAAAAATAAACATTTCTCACATCACACCTATCATGTAATTAATTTGTCTGAACAGTATGGGCAGGGGGCTGTTGATTAATCTCAGATGCCATGGTGATGATACACTACTACATGATACTGTTCGGATATTCTGAGTTAGTATATCCTGCACAGGAATGGCGTGATGTAATTGGTCCATTATCAGAGAAATGAAAATAATTAGTGAAAGATCAATATACAGGGGAACCTCACCGTATGAAAGTCCCAACAAACGAAAAATCCAGGTTACGAAATGGATTAACCTAAAATTTCCGTCTCTGGATACGAAACAAATTCAAGTTATGAAACGCGCCATCTCAAAAATTCAAACAATGCGCGAGTTGCTCTCCCATTGGCTATCTCCCAACATCCCACCCTGCTGACCTCCCATTGGTTATCTCCCGACATCCCGCCCTGCTGGCCTCCCACTGGCTAGGAGGGAGCTGTATCTCCATATAACCCATGACACAGCTCCCTCCCATTGGCTATTATGGAGCTGTATCTCCATAATGCCCAAGATGCTTTTCATGTAAAGGACAGAGTTATTGTTGTTTCATGAGTTTTTCGAGTGTGCTCATTGCAACTTTATTTTTTTGGCTCAGGCTTTTAACCTTGCATAAACATTTGTAAGATTATAACTCTGCTAAGAAGACATGTTCAACACTGCCTTGTGTACACACACACACACACACACACACACACACACACACACACACACACACACACACACACGCACACACACACACGCACACACACACGCACACACACACGCACACACACACGCACACACACACACGCACACACACGCGCACACACACACACGCCAAGACACACACACACACGCGCGCACACGCGCGCACACACACACACACACACACACACACACACACACACACACACACACACACACACACACACACACACGCACACGCACACACACGTGTAATTCCCGGTGAAAGTGATTCCCGGTGCGAGTGAAAAGAAGAAGCGGGCTCGTGCCATGTGGTTGAGTGACATTGCAAAGGAATATGGCCAAAGCCGTCTACCATCCGTACGACATTGCAACAGATGGAGGTCTTAAAAGGTATACTTTTATAACTTTTAATGGGTTTAGGGGGTAGTATTGGGGGGCCTTGGAACAAATCAGGCCTTTACATGTAAAATGCGGTTCAACTTACGAAAAAATCAGGTTACGAAACCATTTCTGGAACGGATTAATTTTGTAGGGTGAGGTACCACCTCGTAACAGCCAATCATTGTTTGTCACAGTCTCTTGTGACATCATTATTATGCTCACTCACTCACCCACCCATTTGCCGAACTACTAAATCCTTCTATGGTCACAGGGAGACTGGAGCCTGTCTTAGCCCATTCTGAGCAAAAGTGGGGTACACCCTGAACAACTCACCAGTCCATCACTAACACCTGCTCCTGGGGCAATTTGGAATAGACTAGGTTAGGTGCCAAGGTGCATGTCTTTGTACTGATGGAGGAAACCGAAGTACCCGAAGAAAGCCCATGTAAGCACGGGGAGAACAAGTCCATACAGAAACGCGCAAGGCTGGGACTCAAACCCAGAACCAGGTAGATGGGCTAATCCACTACACCAAACTGCAGTCCCTGTAAATGCTCATTTGCATTTACACATACTGTGTGTAGCATGAATAGAAGTGTGTATTAGAGTCGATATCTGTACCATAAACAGTTATGGTGAGCTCTCTGGTTTGGCCCTCGTTGCTCATAATGTCAGTGATGGAACAAGCATAATTTCCACTGTCTTTAGTTCTGGCATCAGGGACAGTCAGGGTGTAATAGATCTCCTGATCTTTTTTGTTCTCCTTTAGTGTCTTCTGAGCACGATCCGCCTGACCGAGACAGACAGACAGACAGAGAGAGACAGAGATGATCATCATTTATCACTCAAAGAAATACTTAGGTGTAATGGCAAAATTGCAAACCAGCACATGTAAGAGGTTTTGGAGACAAAGTCAGAGAGGCTAGATTGAGATGGTTTGGACATGTACAGAGGAGGGATAGTGAGTATATTGGTAGTAGGATGCTGAGGTTGGATCTACCAGGCAGAAGACCTCGAGGAAGACCAAAGAGACGATTCATGGATGTGGTGAAGGAGAATATGAAGGTAGTTGGTGTAAGAGAAGAAGATGCAAAGGATAGGGTGAGATGGAGGCAGATGATTTGCTGTGGAGACCCCTGAAGGGAACAGTCGAAAGGAGAAGAAGAAGATGAAGAAGAAGAAGAAGAAGAAGAAGAAGGAGGAGGAGGAGGAGAAAACTGCAATCTCTGTGATAACACTGTTCAGGAACTGTGTACTGTAATTAGCAGAACTTTCACTGAGGAAAACGTTTTGTTGGAATATTTGTGGAATGTTTGACCCTCACCATTTTTCCTGGATACTTCCACTGTTGCTCCAGCAAGTCACTGCCCTTAGCTATACAGTTTACTAAGATGGTTTCTCCAATCAGAAGAGCCGTCTTCTCTGCCTGCAGCTCTACATGCAGCCCTGAGCCCTCTGGACGGATACAGAAAGATAGAGAGACAGATAGAAAGAGAGAGAGAGAGAGAGAGAGAGAGAGAGAGAGAGAGAGAGAGCAGAGAGTGAAAGGGGAAGAGAGAGGGATAGGAGTGAGGGAGAGAAAGTATAACAGTATACTATACAGTATATATTTTTTATGATTTTTCTATACTGCATTAATCCTGCAAGGAAAATTAATGCCTCTGCATTTAACCCATGCAAAGTGAGCACACACTCTCGGAGCCCTGGGCTACCACACAGATCGGGACACTCGGAGAGCAGTTGGGGATTAGGTGCCTTTCTCAAGGGCACTTCAGCCATGAGGTTGGAGGAAGGGAGGCTGCAGCTCACTCATATCAGGCTCATTCACTCATTCGTTTGCAACACAGCTTAATCCTGCCGGGGTCATGGGAAGGCTCGAGGCTCAGTCGACTCTGGGTGAGGGCAGGATACACCCTGGACAGCTCACCAGTCCTTTGCAGGCCAATACCCACAACCATTCACAGACACTCACAGCTAGGGGCAAGTTGTGAGAGCCAATTATCCTAACGTACATGTCTTTGGACTGTGGAAGGAAACGGGAGTCCCCGGAGGAATCCCAAGCAAACTCATGGAGAGCATTCAAACTCTACACAGAAATGTTTTCAACCGGCCCGGGACAAAAACCCTGGACCTTCTTGCTGTGAGGTGGACAAGCTATCCACCATGTCTCCCCTGCTAGTATAGCATTGTAAGTCAAATGAAACATACTGTATTATACTCTCTCTCTCTCTCTCTCTCTCTCACACACACACACACACACACACACACACACACACACACACACACACACACACACACACAAACATATACATCCTTACCTATCCAGCCATGGACAATGTATTCCTCGCTCTCATGCTGTTCTCCATTCACAATGGTCTGACACCTGTATGTCCCAGGCATGAAGTTGCCTAGAAAACCCTTCTTGCTGTCATAGGTTGCTGGTACGAGCTTCTGAGTCTCCATATGGAACAGAGTCACGTTAAGACTCGGATCAGAGACGCGGCACGGAACCTCCATCTCCTGTGGACTCTTTAAGACATGGTACCCAAAAGGTAGCAGGGGGGGCACAAACGGCATGTTTGGATCTGAAGGGAGCAGGATGTGAGAAAGAGAGAGAGAGAGAGAGAGAGAGAGAGTTGAAGTAAGGGAAAAAGTTGGCTTAAGAAAAGAAGCAAAGCAAAATCCAGTCAAATGTGTAGCAAGAAAATACAAATGTAGTCAAACAAAGGTTTACATAACACCAGCAATGCACGTTTACATAATCACAGCGTCCTGCCTGCTGTCTCGGCTTTTTCTCTTCCACTTTCTGTCTTTCTCTCCGTACCTGGTACAAAGATGTAGATACTGCTCTCGACTGTCTGGTTCTCGTTCTTGTAGAAACAGGAGTATTCTCCGGTGTGTGTCGCTTGAGTACTGTCCACTGTTACCGTGGAGATGAACAGGCCTCCCTTATCATCTAACTTCTGTTTGTCCAGGGGGACAGGACCTTGCCAGATCACCTCTGCTTGGCCCCGACACGTCAGTCTGAACATGGAGTGAAGGAAAACCACCATTGTCTCTTTCCTGGGCCAAATTACAGGAGCCAGCGTGGACTGTATTATCTGGGGCTCACCGGCTGGAACAACACACACACACACACACACACACACACACACAATTGTCACATATGTTTGAGCTCAAGAAAACTAAGACAGGCATCAGTGTCATGCCAGGATTGCTACAGTATTGTGATCGCGAGAATCAAAACAAACAAACATGTTCCTGAGTAGCACATCCACAAAGCTCATTCCTATCACGACTCCAGCTGGACGCATCCAGCCATCGATAGTGGGCGTCCATGAGAGCTAATTGGTTGAGCTTTTATAGAAGGGATGGTTGGTATCACTGAAAGCGATCAACAGCCAATCATGGATGCCTGACGCATACAAGATGGCGGATAGTGCTTTCCCTTCGACTGTCCCCGAATATGTATGTTTGTAAAGATGTGGGTGGTTCACATTCCATGTCACAGCGTAATCCTTCTACAGGAAAGGCAAGGTAAAGTCCGTTGGGCTTTTTACACCCGAGCCTACTGGCTCATCGGACCGGTGCTTATCCCCGGATTCTGTAGTGTGAACGATTAGAAGTTCAACTCCTCCTGGATGGGACGCTAGTCCGTCGCAAGTTACCTTCCCAGTATATTTTTACTGGTCCCCATTTATACTGCTGGGTGAACAGAAGCACACTTGTGGTTGAGACCTTCACCAGGGGTCTTACTGGGATTTGAACACACAACCTCCTGATCATGAGCCCAGTACTCTAGACACAGTGGGGCCGGAGGTGTAGTGGTTAGGGTGATGTGCTCATGATTGGGAGGTTGTGAGTTCAAATCCCACTGAGACCCTCACTGTGCTAAAACCCCTGGGCAAGGTCTCAACCACAAGTGTTGTTCTGTTCACCCAGCAGTATAAATGGGTACCAGTAAAATATACTGGGAAGGTAACCTGCGATCCTCTACAGAAAAGGCTGGAGCCTATCTCAGCTGACTCTGAGAAGAGTGGACACTTTGCCAATCCATCCCAGGGCCAACACACACAAAATCATGTACAGCATTTTGCAGATGCTTTTATCCAGAGCAACTTACAATTATTCTTTTTTTTCTTTTATACAAATGAACAATTGAGAGTTAAGGGCCTTGCTCAAGGGCCCAACAGTGGTGACATTGGGGATTGCACAGCTGAAATTCGGACCAGTAGACCATCACTTTAACCACTGAGCCACCACTGCTCCTCATGGTGCTCCCATTCACACTCATAAGGTAAGTTAATGTTGGGCTTTTTACACCCGAGCCATAGCAGCTCATCGGACCGGTGCTTATCCCCGGTTTCCATAGCGTGAAGCGACCAGTAGTTCAACTCCTCCTGTATGGGACGCAGTAGTCCATCGCAGGTTACCTTCCCAGTATATTTTACTGGTACCCATTTATACTGCTGGGTGAACAGAGCCACACTTGTGGTTAAGACCTTGCCCAGGGGTCTTAGCATAGTGAGGGTCTAACTGGGATTTGAACACACAACCTCCTGATCATGAGCACAGCACCCCAACCACTACTCCTACACTTCACACCTATACCTAGGATCAATCTGGCCCAGTCTGAGGGGACAAACCGGAGTTCCTGGAGGAAACCCACACAAGTTCGTGCAGAACATACAAACTCCACACAGAGTCCCCTTCGCCAAGCCCAGGACGTGAACCCAAGTCCTTCTTGCGCTGAAGTGATGTATTAACAATTACAGCACCAAGCTTGCTCTCGCTGCTGCCAAATAAATTTACTAAACGCTGTGAGGTACAGAAGGCCCCCGCTATTCGCCGGGGTTTGCGTTCCGCCACGACCCGTGGATCCTGAAAATTCGAGAGTTATCGACGCGGTTTTAAAACCATATGTATGATATTATATGCACTAAAATATTCTTGTTAAACACATTCTATAGACAGTGTTACTCATTAATACAGTAATAATGCAGTAATATGTAGTAATGATTGAATAAAAACTTCTTAATTTTGTACTGTGATAATATTTATGAATAAATAAAGCATGTAGGCTCCTTACCAGAAGCTAGAGAAGATACAGGGCGTTTGAGTGACATCATAGGGCTTCGCTAATCATTAAAACAGTGGTTCTCAAATAGTGGGGAGGTGACCCTGGGGGGGGGGGTGTGACCCCAGGGAACATACTTTTTTTTATACAGTATTAGGATAAAGTGTAATTCTACATCCACTACAGCAGGTGGCAGTGGCTTCTTCACTGTCAGTGTACCCAGAGGTAAAATAAGAAGTGAAGTTAATAAACACACCATGGAAATTGTTAACAGGGACGGAAAAAGAGTCCGGGTCCCAGTTCAGCATTGAGCAGGAGCTGAGAGTTCAGTATCGTGCTTTAAACCCGGCTTCGAAAAGCTGTGCACTGCCAACGTGCTCATTATAGTTTTAATCTGTACTAATTATAATATATATATATATATATATATATATATATATATATATATATATATATATATATATATATATATATATATATATATAATAGTATTCATTAGAATAATTGTTTTATTCATTTTTGTTTTGTAGGTTAAAGTGTTTTATATATTTTGCTCCTGAGTTAATATTGCTGATCAATTTGAATTTATTTATTATTATTTATTGATTTTATTTAATTTAATTTTTCAGGGGCAGTGGTGGTCTAGTGGTATAGGGCGCTGGATCGCTGATCCAAAGGTTGGGGGTTCGAGTCCCACTCTCCACAGGGCTGTCACTGTCCCCCCCCCCAGTGCGGCTAACTGGGTTATCAAAGGCGGGCCATGTCTGTCACTGTCTATGGTGAGAGGTTCAGGTAAAAGAACCATTGCTGACTTTCGTAAAGAGTAGCTGCAAAGCCGTCAGCGTGTTTCTGTCCCTTGCTAAAAGGGTTGTGACAGGAAGGGCATCCGACGTAAAAACCTCTGCCAAAATCAAACGTGCGAATCAGATGATTCGCTGTGGCGACTCCTGAGTAAAAGGGAAAAAACCGAAAGGAAGACAGACATTTAATTTAATTTTTCAGTATAAAATGGTTCAAATTGTTGGTCAAAAATGTTGACAGTTTAAATAAGAATACTTTTTTTATTTCAGGCAAATTGATGCACTTTAAATCTTTTTGTTTAAAGACTAAAAATAGTGAATAAAGTTATTCTTTGTTGGAAGTTGATCTATATTTCTTCATTTTTTTTGTACGTATTCCATAATGATAAACAGGATTTATTATGCTAATAAGGATACAGTGTATGCAAAGGATTACTTATAACAATTTTTAGAGAGATACGTAACACTATTTGTAATGGTGGTGGTTGGGGGGGGGCATAATGTTTTCCTCTTCCTAGGGGGTGGGGGTGGGGGGCAGGACAGAAAATTATTGAGAAGCGCTGCATTAAAAACACTAAAAAAATGTGAATTCACAATTCAGGCAATCACGTTGATGACTTGCGTGTGAAGGAGGAAAAAAAAGAGGCGTGCACATCATCTGCAACCAATCAGCAGCAGGGAGAAACAAAAGCTCTCAGCCATTGGCTAAATTTGAATCACGTGCCAGTAATTTCCAGGGCCGTGACTGGTGAACCGCGAATGGGCGGGGACCTACTGTAGCTTTACCAGTCTGTACACAAACAAAGATCTACAGCATATATTCAGCACAAGGAATGGATAGAATCTTACCTTTGACAAACAGTTTGAAGGAAAACTCTTTACTTTGTGAGGCGACTGACGCTACAATCTTATACATTCCGCTGTCTTCTTCTATCGGGTGTCGCAGAACTAAAACGCTCTCGAACCTTGAATGGAACACACACGAACTTTGTTAGAACAGCTTACTAGTTCCTGAGCCTGGAATTTGATTTCATATAAACATCTTAACGCCAAGTTCAGTGAATAGTCTGAATCAGCACGAACACCATCAACACGCAGAGTGAAACGTGAGATATTGTGCAGCGTGGCGTCCAACTCTACCTTTCATCTGATAAAAGAGTGATCGTGGTGCTTGTAAAATTGCTATTCAGTATGCGGTCATCTTTGAACCACGTGACTTTGGGAACTGCATCAGAGCTGATGTAAATGGTGAATTCCGCTTCCTCCAGGAAGGAAATGGTTTCCTGCGGTCCAATCCCACTGTGGTCCAGACTTACAAACGAACCCTCTGTAACCCAGAAGAATGAAGACTGAGTCACACAGACAAGTTGAACAAAATAGTTTGGGCCCCTGATACACCAAGTCAACTATTGATTTGTGAATGTCACAAAGCCTCAGTCGTCAGCCATCACCTGATGCTTTGGGGGTGTGTCCTGCTAGCTGATCCTTGTTAGCTCTCACAGCAATGCGAGTTTAAAATCTGACAGGAGAAAGCATTCTGATTGGCCACGGAGGACCATTCATTCATGCATTCAGTCAGTCAGTCATTCATTCATTTGCTAAACCACGTAGTCCAAGAAGGGTCGTGGGGAAGCTAGAGCTTTATCCCAGCTGTCGCTGGGTGAAGACAGGGTACACCTAAACAACTCATTAGCCCATTACGGGGCCAACACACACAACCATTCACATTCACATCTCGAGGAAATATGGAACAGCCAACTAGACGAATGCGCGTGTCTTTGGACTGTGGGAGGAAACCGGAGTACAACGAAGTAACGCACACAAGCAAAGAGAGAACAGAGAAGCATCCTCACTGAGCCCAGGAGTCAAACCCAGGACCTTCCTGCTGTGAAACGGCCATGTTAAGTCCTACACCACCATGCCACCCCTCTGCAGGGGCATACACGCAGTATTAACCCACTATTCTTCTGCTGTATAAAAGTGAAAGACAGGGTATCCTGTTTTGTCCAGACCGTCTTACTTGCTCAGTAAAGGGTATGTTGATGTGGTATATGACTTGAGGAGCTGATAGGACAGGTGATGTACACTTTGGAGATGATGGTAAGCATACCATGCAACATGGTTATTGACTTTAGACAAATGTTTTTCATACTGCGTCGTTATGCTTTGGGGAGAACGGTAGCGTAGTGGTTAGCACGCTTGCCTCCCAGCAAGACGGTCCTGGGTTAAAGCCTTGTTGTTGACAAGGGCAGTTCTGGGTTGAGTTTGCATATTGTCCCCATGCTTGAATGGGTTTCCTTCCATAGTCTAAACATAGGCTAATTGGCTTTTCTTGATCGCCTCTCGGTGTGAATGCTTGTTTGTCCATGCAATGGATTGCCGAGTTGTTCAGGGTGTACTCTGGCTTTATTGCTCAGAGAGTGGCTCCAGCTTATCTGTGACCGTAAACGGGATCAGTGGTCGATAATGAATGAATATTTACATGACGATTCTGAACAAAATCTGATGCTGATTCTTCTGAGTCTGAAAGCGCTTGTCACGTAGGCAGTAACGTAGCTGTTATGGCGTTTGATTGACACTTTTAAAACTACGTGAGGGGTGAAATGACCATCTTGGCAGATGGGGAACCTCGTTTGTTGCTGGTTCTTTGAAGTTGGCTTGGTCTTTCAGGGCCCCAGTCAGCATCTGTTGAATGCATTTCCTCCAGCAGCTTTGCATGGAGAATACAGAGGTGCAGGATAATCAAACGAGAGGCAGGTGGTTACCATGGACAATGACGGTCACTTGGGAGGAGTGAGTCTTGCCGCTGGACTGCTCAGTGACAGAGCATTCATAGAAGCCTGTGTCATTCGCTGAGGCATGTGGGACACTCAGGATGTATAAAGCCTTGTCAGGATAGGCCTCCTTCTTCTGAACAGCACCTACAGCCTGGGGTTGCATTCAAAAGTGAAAACAAAGATAGAAATTATCGACTCAAATCCCGAAAACGGCTTTCGCAACTAATTCACTCAGACTCTGTCATCTACCTGTAGCCATGTAAAACATTTCCTTTATAAAAGATCTGCTGAAGTCTTTCTTTTAAATCTGGCTATCTCTGCGTCTGGCACAGGTTTCAGCATGTGGGGTTTGGGAGTGTGTCCATCTGTCAGCAGATATAAATCTGTCCAGGACACCGAAAAAAAAAAACTTCAACTCTGGTGCTTCTGGATGGAGTTCCTCGAATAAATCATTGAAGCAGCCAACGAAAGTGATCCCAAACAAAGCACGACTCTATGTGTATATGTACTGTATATGGCTATCGGAGGAAAAAGGAATCATGATTTATCATTATTATTGTTCTGATCACAGGATATGAGGTTTGCATGAAAACTGAGCAATTGCTGAGAAAGTTTTTTTTGTTTGTTTTTGGAGACTCACCAAACCTTCACACATTGACAAACCCCTTCATATACACTTGAGCAAATGGTAAGCAATAAAATTCTTCCTTTAATCTTTTACTGACGCACACACACACACACACACACACACACACACACACACACACACTAACCACAAAGAGTCATAGACACACACAACCTTCATTGACATAATGCATTCCATACCCAACCAGATGCCTAAACCAACCGTTAAGCTAATCTTAAGCTAATTGAAGAGGTGAAGAAAACAAAAACAAAAAAAAAAACAAGGGTCGAATTGTTTACACAAGGAATGTAATAAATAAATAAATAATCTAGCCGTATACACGCCCATTGTTGGGGAAACCTGAGATGGCCATTTCATAGAATCATGAGAGAATTATTTTGAACTGGGTCATACTTGCTGTTACTCGCTACCATAAAAATGTTTCTGCCAAAAATGCGACTTAACGTCCATTTAATTTTGACCCTGTAAATACTAACCTGA
>CM045737.1:7770506-7775506 GCA_024760905.1 Plotosus lineatus | reverse complement strand
AGACAGAATCAATAAATGAAAATATCTTTTAATTTTTTTTACTCTGATTTTGATTGCAGCAACCATTAAAGTCTTGCTTTAAGCCAAACTCACTGACACTGAGAAAAACAATCCCCAGGATGACTTAATTAGCGCCTGTGTGAACATGAACCTCAGGGGACTTTCACATGTGGTTCTTAAACACTCCACATGGAGTGCATGGAGTTAAGTCTCTGCCTTACAATGGCCAGGCAAGCTGTCCAGGGTGAACCTTGCTCTCACCAAGAGTCAGCTGAAATGGGCTCCATCCTTCCAGAGGCTCTAATTAGGATTAATAGGCTTAGAAAATTAATGAATACATTTGAGTTTCTCATACCCAGTTATGTTCTCTTGTAATTCAATACTTTAATCATGTTTTAGAAAAATGTTTTTCGTAAATTTTTGTCTCTGGATATGAAACAAGTTCACATTACAAAAACACCATCTCAAAAATTCAAACAATGCACGAGTTGCTCTCCCATTGACTATCTCCCAACGTCCCGCCCCACTGGCCTCCCATTGACTAGGGAGGAATGACGCAGCTCCCTATCATTGGCTATTATGGAGCTGTATCTCCATAATACCCACGATGCTTTTCGTGTAAAGGACAGAGTTACTGTTGTTTTGTGAGTTTTTCGAGTGTGCTCATTGCAACTTTATTTTTTGGCTCAGGCTTTTAACCTTGCATAAACATTTTTAAGATTATAACTCTGCTAAGAAGACATGGTCAACATGAAGGAAGTACCTTAGAAAGTATGCTTTCATAGTTTCTAAAGGATTTAGGGGGTAGTATTGGAGGCCTTGGAATGAATCACGTGTTTTACATGTAAAATGTGGTTCTACTTACGAAAAATCCAGGTTACGAAACTGCCTCTGGAACAGATTAATTTTGTAAGATGAGCTGCCACTGTACATAAATAAAGGAATACAGTAAAACCTCCGCTGACGAACGCTTAAGCTCACGAACTTTTCGCCTCAAGAACATTAAATTCGCGAGCATATAGTCTCTGCTGACGAACTAGTTTTCGGCGGACGAACCAAACCACGCGGTCGAACAGCGCCACGGTGGCGGCCACGAGAAGCTGACGCACACTCACGGCGTCACAGTTCGTCACCCCCTTTCTTTGAGTGCGGACGTGGTTTGTGTTTGATAGACATTTTGGACCATATTGAGTGTACTTTTGCTATTATGGGACCGAAAAAGACCCCACCACAGGCGGAGATCATTGAAAAACATGAACGAGGTGTACGTTTGTGTGACTCAGCGTCCCAGTACCAGTACGCTAAGTCTACCATTGCTCCCATCCTTAAGAACAAGGACGCTATTAAGGGGGCGTGTGTGGCGAAGGGTGTTTCCAAACAGTAGGCGTTTCCAAACACGCCTTCCAAACAGTAAGTCCCTCCTTCCCTCCTCCTCCCACTCCATTCCATCAAGCCATCAACTACCATCACAAAGGTAAATAAAACCACTTTATTATACAGTACAGTTTATTTCTTTAATTACAATACAATAGACATTTATTATACATAAAATAAGGTATATTTGTGTGTAGTTTTAAGGCTTATTTAGTAGAAAATTATGTTTTATGGGGACCTGGGAACGGATTATTCTCATTTTAATGGTTTCTTATGGGAAATAAATGTTCGGAAGACGAACTTTACGCCTCACACACACTTTCTGGGAACCAATTATGTTCATGAGCTGAGGTATCACTGTACCTAAATTTATTTAAAAAATTATGAATAAATTAAAAAGACCATTTAAAGTGAGTTACAAGCTAAGTATCCTCTCTCTCTTATCTACAACACACAGGGATGCTTTGTCAGCAATAATACTCACGAGGTCTGTGGTATTGACTCGAGGCTCTTTTGGTGTTAAGTGACTCAAAGTGTCCGATAGGAAAACATTTTCCACACCATTACACGTCCAGCAGCCTGAACTGTTGACTAACACAAGATATGTTGCTCCCATTGGTTTAGTGATGCCAAATTGTGACCTTAGCATTTGCATATTTCAGCATAAATTGAGATGCAACAATGGCAGTGAGTTTATTCAAATTTTCAACTGTCCAGTTTTAGTAAGCTTTCCCTTCTGTCCCCTCAGATTCTTATAACAGCAGCTTGGCTGATGTCCACATTACATTGTCTTTTCATCTTGTAGCATGTCAATGTCTCTCAAGGGCTAATGCGTTCTGCATTCTGAAATGTTTCTCTGTTTAATGATAATGTAGAAATTGGGTTTTGATTAGTTGCTAAAGATCTTCTCATCAGTTCAAATGAGACTGCTCATTATCCATCGTCAACTTTTATTACCCAGACTTTTAAACTTCAGCACTCACTGTTCCGCTCATGCTCTTTACTTTGCAGTTCATTTTGTGTAGAGTCCAAAAAAAAAAAAAAAAAAAAAAAAAAAAAAAGGTGTATGTCGGATCAGCAGCTTCTGACATCCACAAACCGGAATATTTACATGAATGAGCAGGTGTAGATCGGCAATTCCATAAAAAATGGGACATGACCTGTGAAAACTATTTTCATTAAAAAGGTTTGTGCATAACATAAACACAAGATTCTTGATTCTTGCCTTATGGTGGAATTGCACTGATGTGTTCATGATAACATGTCCAGTAGGTGCACATTATCCATTTAATATTAGATTACTCATTAACATTGGATAGTTGATTTAATGCTTATTGCGAATGAATAAAGTACTCCAGTAACGGCCACTATACTACTACACTAAATACTTACCTACAGTATTACTGTGCTCTATAAACTTCACTTGAGATAAACTGAAATTTATGAAATGATTACAAAGTGGGAAATTGTGTTACCTGTCAAGGATGGCAGGTAGGGTTGCGATCGTGAAGTTCTCATCCATGTAAAGGCCAAGTGACCCATTGTCTCATCAGGTTCTGGATGGTAAGCATCAGCCTGCGTGCTCTCAGCCTGAAGACACTCAGGTGAGATGGAGTGCTGGCAGGATGGCAGCTCGCAGGGAACCATGTCTTTCTCCTGATTCCCAAGAACTGTATCACTGTGAAGCTCTAAATATGGCACGTGCTCTGTGCACCGGGAGTACAGACATCCTGGTGATTCTTGCTCCACACCATCATGGTTCTGTGGTTCAAAAGTTCCATCATAATACAAATCCAGTGAATCCATGGCACTACTCAAAGACCTTGTGTTTCCTGCGGAACCTGAGCAAATGGTGTGCACTGTGCATTGTGTAAACACCCATCGGCCACAATCTGAAGCATGTTTACCTGCTTGTGGTCACATTGATGTCATGGATGATGGATGAATTATTAATTGCTCCAGGTTGAATAAAGTGCATTTTATGTTTGCTCTTGAGGCAAGGCTGTTGTTCCACCCTGTGTTAAGTGTTACAGAGCCTTGGTTCTCTCTCTCTCTCTCTCTCTCTCTCTCTCTCTCTCTCTCTCTCTCTCTCTCTCTCTCCAGGACTAGTATGTCAGTTTTAATTATAGATAAGTGCTTGTGTCAGAAAAGAAAAAATATTTTCATTCCATAATATATAAGCCTGGGTCAAGTAGGCCTATATGAGTGATGAGACTGTGAATATGGGGGCAGTGGTGGCCTAGTGGTATCGGGTGCTGGATCACTGATCCTAAGATTGGGGGTTTGAGTCCCAGTCTTCACAAGGTTGTCACTGACCCCCCCAGTGCAGCTAACTGGGTTATCAAAGGCTGGCAATGTCTCTCTCTGTGTATGGTGTGAGGCATGCAAAAGAACTATTGCTGACTTTCGACAAGAGTAGGCTGCAATGTTTCCGCCCTGTGATGGCCTAGTGAGCTGTCCAGTGGTGTACTTTGCCCTCGCCCAGAGTCGGCTGGGATGGGTGCCAGCCTCCCCACGACCATAATTAGGATTAAGCAGTCACAGAAAATGAAATGAACTGAACTGTGAATATGAAACTTTCCGGGTCCTAGATTTGAACCCTGTGGGAGAGGGGCTTTCTGTGTGGAGTTAACATGTTCTCCCTGTTCAGTACTTATATGTGTTTCCACTGGCTGCTCTGGTTTCCTCCCACAGACAAAAACATGACACTAATTGGGTGTAACCCTTAAGGTGTATGTGAGTGTAATTGGATATTGCTCCTCGAAGGTCTTTACAATCCTATTAGATTAAAATGTACATCGCATCGGATTTGTGCGAAATTAGATAATAATACAGTGTTGTTTACAAGTTAATGAACAGTTGAACAGCTCGCCAAATCACAACATGGCAACATTGCCATACCCAACCCAGTCTCACGCCTAAGGACAATATGGAACAGCCAATCAGACTAATGTGCGTGTTTTGGGGCTGTGCTTGTTTTTAAACCCACGCATGCGATGAACACGCAAACTCAAGCAGAGAATAGAAACCAAACACAGAACCTAATTAGTACACCATCGTGCCTTCCACTCCAAGCCCACTCGGACACATCCACAGTGGGCGTCTGGTTCTGCGCGCACAAAGAGGTCGCACGCCTTGAGTAGTCGGCACTGCTCAGAAATCAGAAAAGAGTTGAGTGTGCAGGGTGTTATTCCGAGCACTGTGACACGTTTGCATTGAAAGTAATGGCAGTATGTGACACTAAATGCGTTCAGGAGACGACGCAGTTTTTTTTTTTTTCCATTTCAAATTGCTTTTAAAAATGGCACACGGGAAATATTTTGCGCCGGCAGAGCCCCGAAAAGCACAACGAACACTAAGCTTTCTGGTTTTTTTATTCACTATTGAGGGGCATTTGAAAAGTCTTCGGGGGAAAGCCTGAGTGTTCTCACAGCTCAAAGGCAGCTGCGCCCGTTTGAAAAACACCTCGAATTGCTCTTTGTTATGCGTAATTGGCTTCCACAATAGATAAAGAATGATTGTTGCATTCTCTTTTCTAATATTTGATGTACAAACAACAGGTGCTCAAATTATGACTGTACTGAAATGCCTCTGCATGATTGGTCAAGTCTAAACAACTTGGCGGT
>CM045737.1:7738006-7768006 GCA_024760905.1 Plotosus lineatus | reverse complement strand
AAGCGCGCATAAAGCGAGCCGGGATGGAGGGCATCGGGACGGGGGGTTCCATGATCATGGGCTCTATTATAGACAAGATCACCTGGACTCTGGGAGAAACTCTTCGGAGTCTTTTGTGCTCATAACGCAGGACCTGTGTGAGCCGACATGGCGCAGCCTTCCGGACTGGAGCCGCCGGGGCGCAGCAGAACATTCACATCAGCACACACACACACACACACACACACACACACACACACACACCGAGGCCACACACTATCAATCAACACTCGAACAAACAAACAAACCCCAAACCTGCAGATTGAACATGGAAACAACAGCTTTTACATCCTGTAGCAGACAAAGAACAAACACGTCACTGCTGCTGTTAATTATTTACAGAATTTGTTCAACTGCCTTTTATTCGCTTTCATTCTTGACAGCAGTTACGGACATGTGTGACATATCTTATCTTTCAAAAGTGGGTTATTTATTCCCCATAAGAAATTCATTATAAACTTTAAAAAGCCACAAAACACACATTTAAATGTGTACAACGCTGGCAGTGAGAAACCCTGCATTTCTTCATATGTGTTTAAAATTTCAGAAACAAAATCAGTTGTCCTCTACTTTATTTATCTCACAACAAATTGTGTTATTGTGGACTTTACAGACATGACCTGGCGAGCTGTCCAAATGCCGTCGCCCAGGGTCGGCTGAGATAGGCGCCAGCTTCCCTGCGACCATAATTAAAATTAAGCGGTCGAGAAAATGAAGGAATGAATTATATCATTTTATTTTATTTGCACTTTTTGTAATTTTTTTTTCAATAGATACTTTATAATACATCATATTAAACTTGGTCAAAATGCATCAACTAAGTAAATGTTTATAGACCACATTATTATTATTATTATTATTATTATTATTATTATTATTATTATTATTAATTTATTTATTTATTTCATTATTATTATTATTTTTAATGACTTTTATTCACAATTACTCTCTTGGTGTATTATCCTACTGAGAATGTAGGAAAGTATTTATAATAGTTCTTGGAACTCGTCCTGGACTCTCGGACCTGGACGAACCATTAAGGGTTCTGTGTAGAACTTGAGAACAGACTGGGTCGCTACCAGAGAACGTGCCGATGAATCAGATCCGAATAAATTGAAATAATACCCGATTTATCTACCAGAGTGATTCAGTCCAGATGTGCCGATGCATAGCGACAGATGCGAATCAAACACGCGTGCGCGAGATAATAACAAATCACAATACACCATCGACTTCGATCATTTACTGACTGTAATGATTTCATATCATTTGAATTCTGTTCAGGATATGTCGGGCAGTTAGATGTTCACACTTCTGAACCAAGTAAGAGAAATCATTTCAAGAATATACAGAAGCGTCAGACATCTAAACATCAAAGAAAATGGAAGTTGTGCGCAATGACGCAGGTACCGTGTTTATTATTATTATTATTATTATTATTATTATTATTATTATTATTTAAATAAATACAAATATACACATATACATACTTTTTTCTTATTATAAACATAAAATTCGGGTGAATGGTAAAGTCACAGTTTTGTAAATATCTAACACAAACATTGAACAGCCCTTTATTTCCACGCAACTGTTTTCTGAACAAAAGGTGCCAGATGTGTATCATTTTGAGCACTTTGGGGACTGAAAGCTTGTTTTGGGAAGAAAAGACAAATGCTGACGTGACTTTTCCTCAAAATTAAAAACAAGCAAATACTGATGAGCTCAAGAAAACCAGAACTGTAATTGAACCACTCAGATGTAAATGCAGCCCTGGGAGCTTTGTGTAGGTTTGCAGTCTTTTTGTTTGTTTGTTTGTTTGTTTGTTTGTTTGTTTGTTTGTTGAGAGGCAGTGTAAGAGACACAGGGAAAGAGAGAGAGAGAGTGAGAGAGAGTGAGAGAGAAGTGTAAACAGAACAAGGCGAAAAACATCCACTTTTCTGAATCTACTTGTTGTTGGGGATGTCCGGGGTCGGTGCGACCGGAAGACTAAGTGCTAGAGTGAACTGTCCTCGTCGAGTCCTTCTGTGTCCTTCATTTTTTTTTTTCTTCCCCCGATTAAATGGGCGATCCCTCTTTCTCCTCGGTGGCTGAAGCGGGTGAGAGCGACTCCTCGTCCTCTGATCTCGGGTACGGCGCGTGGTTTCCGGTGCACTTGCACCCCGCGTGCGCGCTCCGCTGCGCGCCTTTGCCCTCCTTCTTGTGCTTGACGCGCCGGTTCTGGAACCAGATCTTTACCTGCTTCTCCGACAGGTTGAGGTACGTGGCGATCTCAATCCTGCGCAGGCGCGACAGGTACATGTTGGAGGAGAACTCGCGCTCCAGCTCGAGAAGCTGGGTGCTCGTAAAGGCTGTGCGCATGCGCTTTCCATTCTGGACGTGGCCGTTGTCCGAAGTACCTGCAGGGACCAGAAAGTCGGGTTGTATAATATAATAAATAAACCATGGCACGTCATATTTATTTCCGTTAATGTGAAACAATAACAAACAACAACAACAACAACATCGTAATATTGTTGAAGCCGTGGTTCATTATGTAATTAAGTTATTATACATGTAAATCATTATATTATTTATATAGAATATAATAATAATAATAATAATAATAATAATAATAATAATAATAATAATAATAATAATAATAATAATAATAATCACAATTAAACAAGAGTGAGATCATGAGTGATATAAACATTGATTGAGTGTTATTTAGATAAACAATGATGATGATGATGATGATGATGATGATGATGATGATGATGATGATGATGATTGTTGCTGTTCTAGTGATTCTAAAGCATTGCTGAAGGCAAAACTGCTAACCATCCCAAAATCTGCTCTAAAGGTGAGTGTCTTGGTTGCTATGGCTGCAGCAGGTGTGTTGTGGACCACTTGCTCGTCCTTACCTATGGAGAGACAGTGGTATCTCCGTGGATCGGTGACGCTGTAGGCGGGGGGCGTGCAGACGGGCGCGGTGTTGTGTTGCTGTCCGAGCCGTTGGCAGTATGTTGCGTCTCCGCTTGGAAATCCCGGAGCCTTCAGCAGAGGCAGGCCAGCCCGAGGCGAGTGCATGTGTGAGGCAACGCAGAGTGGACACACGCAGAACGCACCGCTTTTCCGGGATGGACATGCTGCAGTGGGGACACTCATCACACCCGGTGCATGCATGCCGATGGGGATGAAGAAGTCCTGCGCCGTGTGCTCACCCAGAGGCACCGGCCTGGCCGAGTCCTTAATGATGAGTGAGTCGACATAGAAAGACCTGGACATGGTTTGTTGTGATGATGCCAAACCTGGATTAGAATCGGGCTGTGAAATATTCAGTGCTCTTTGCTGTCTTCTGAAACACTTGGGAGCTGAGTAGGAGCTTATGTTTGATAGTTCAACAAAAGGGACCCTGGAGAGGGCCGGCCCAAACGTCACCCACGTGCGACTCCCAGCAGAGGGGCTTTAGTCTTTCTCGTGACCCGAGAACACGTGATGCCCGAGCGCACTACCAATCAGAACCCTCACCATCCAGTCGTGTTTTTTTTTTTTTTTTTTTTTGCTCCATGCTTCTTACACAGGCGCAGAATCCCCACACTTTCAATGAGGATAGAATTTACTGGAATGTCTACAGTCTGATGCTGTGATATGCCATAGTCTCTCTCTCTCTCTCTCTCTCTCTCTCTCTCTCTCTCTCTCTCTCTCTCTGTCTCTCTCTCTCAATTCTAAAGTGGTAGCTTCATCACTTTAATTCTTGGAGGAGATTCTCGTAAATAATTTAAAGCAATAAAGACTGACCCTGCATGGCAGACACATACTTCATGGCCCTTAATCAAGGCTCAGGTCAGTTTGGACAAACGGTCCTTTCTGGGGATTAAAACGGTTTATAAAGCGCAGTGGAGTGTGGGTGCGTGAAATTTGATAGTGATTAGGACTCAATTAGAAAGCGTTTATTGTCGAGGTATTAGAGCCGGACAAACAGCCAGTTATTTCAGAAATGTGCTAATCCCCCAACTTGTGACAATAATTAGCCGGATTGATCTCCAGGTGGGTCAGGAGCAGGTTGAGTTTTACTTTCATGTGGGTTTTTTTGCTCTGCAGCATGCTCATGAGACTTTAGTATGAATTTAGTATTATGATTATGATTACTATGACTTCGGGTGAGGGCAGAGTCCACCCTGGACAGCTCGCCAGGCCATCGCAGGGCGGAAACACGCTGACGGCTTTGCAGCTACTTTTGTCGAAATTCAGCAAAACATGAACCTCACACCATAGACAGTGAGAGACATGGCCAGCCTTTGATAGTTTAATAATAATTAAAAAAAAATTAATTAATTTAAAAAAATGAATAAATAAAATAATAATAATAATAATAATAATAATAATAATAATAATAATAATATAATAATAATTTAAACTACAGTTTCCTCCCATAGTCCAAAAACATGTAGGCGAACTGGCTCATCCAAGTCACCCATCGATGTGAGTATGAATGTAAATACCTGTAGTTGTGTTTGTGGTGGCCTTGCAATGGTCTGGAGAGCTGTCCAGGGTGACACTCTGGGCGAGGGATGAGATGAGCGCCAGCCTGCCCTTAGGATTACGCGGTTCAGAAAATGAATGAATGAATGAATGAATGGTTGTGTTTGTGGTGGCCATGCAACGGTCTGGAGAGCTGTCCAGGGTGTACTCTGCCCTTGCACAGAGTGGGATGAGATGGGCACCAGCCTCCCTGAGACATGAGGATTAAGAGACTAAAGAATGAATAATTCAATGAATGGTTGAATGAACAATCATTAATACTGTACATCATATCAGAGATCTTGCAGAATATTCATACTGTTTAAAAAAAATAAAAAATCTTTCGAGTGACTATTGAGAGTTTAAAAGATGATATGAGAAAGCCTCGAGCCCTTCAATCCCATTTCTTACATCTGCCTTCTGCGTGCACACGTGCCATCAAAATACATATTATCATCTGACAATATGCGGCGAAGATACAGTCCTTAAAACAGACTTACAGAGGATTATAAAAGATGCATGCAGTTTTATTATTATTATTATTATTATTATTATTATTATTATTGATATACGATCAAAAGAGATGGAACAATTGGACAATTCTTACAGAAAATGGTGCAATCAGCAAGTGGAATCCATGTCGGCATCAACACAATTACGTCATTAATTCTGTAGCCCAGATTACAGGCCGCGATCTAAATTGTTTGTGTAAAATGTAAATCATGGCCATGGCAGGCATAATTGAAGACGCTTTAAAGGAGACTGGAGGGTGATAAACACAGACTTACAGTAAGCTAATTGAGGACAGGGCATAAACTGCATAATAACAGCGATTTTATATCGGTATTTTCTGCTAATTTCACAGATGGGAGTCTGATTTCATATGTCTGATTTCATATGTCTTTAATTGCGAGAATCAGCAGAGGCCTCATTCTTCAAGACTGGAGGATAAAACCTGAAATCTGGAACAGACGCAAAGAAAGAAACGAACACATCTGTCAAACAGGATGTAATTGCTGTAATGGAGTGAACACGGCGTAATAATAAAGTGAGAGGGGGAGAGGGAGAGGGAGAGAGAGAGAGAGAGAGAGAGAGAGCGAGTGAGTGAGAGAGTGAGTGAGAGAGAGTGAGTCAGAGAGGGAATGAGTGAGAGAGAAAGAAAGAGAGAGAGAGTAAGCGAGAGGGAGGGGGTGAGTGAGAGAGAGAGAGAGAGAGAGAGAGAGAGAGAGAGAGTAAGTGAGAGATAGAGAGAGAGTGTGAGAGAGAAAGAGAGAGTGAGTGAGTGTGTGAGTGAGTGTGTGAGTGAGTGAGAGAGAGTGAGTCAGAGAGGGAATGAGTGAGAGAGAAAGAGAGAGAGAGAGAGAGAGTAAGAGAGAGGGAGTGAGTGAGTGTGAGAGAGAGAGAGAGAGAGAGAGTGAGAGAAAGTGTGTGAGAGAGAGAGTGTGAGAGAGAAAGAGAGAGTGAGTGAGTGAGTGAGAGTGAGAGAGAGACAGAGAGAGAGAGAGTGATAGTGTGAGAAAGAGTGAGTGAGAAAGAGAGAGAGTGCATGAGGGTGAGTGAGTGAGTGTGAGAGAGAATGTGTGTGAGTGAGTGAGAGTGAGAGACAGAGAGAGTGATAGTGTGAGAAAGAGTGAGAGAGAAAGAGAGAGTGAGTGAGTGAGTTAGAGAGAGTCAGTGAGAGAGTGATTGAGAGAGAGTGTGAGTGAGTGAGAGTGAGAGAGAGACAGAGAGAGAGAGTGATAGTGTGAGAAAGAGTGAGTGAGAAAGAGAGAGAGTGAGTGAGGGTGAGTGAGTGAGTGTGAGAGCGAGAGATGTGAGAGAGAGAGAGATGTGAGAGAGAGAGAGAGAGAGAGAGAGAGAGAGAGAGAGAGCTCAATGCGCAGTGCACGTTCACACCACACTGCAAGAACTATGCTTTTTTTTCTCAATTAAATCTTTCCGAAAAAAAAAAAAAAAAAAAAAAAAACATTGTCTGTGCAGTAATCCTACAGACTACAGGCTTTATGAGTCTGTAATGAGCTCTATAATTGCCGCGACCAGTCGGGCCACGTGGAAGGGTTTAAGGGGATTTAATCTGTCGGGTACCGCGCGCTCTGGTTCCATCTCCGTTACTTTCATAACTCAGGAGGAAAACAAGGCCTTTTAAGGGGAGGCTGGAGATTCTTTTTGATTTTACTCTGGGTGGCAGGACTCGAGCGTTCGTCTCGTCGGAAAGCCCTGAAAGGACCTGAGTGGCCTTGTGGCAGGCACAGTTCACTAAATACCTGAAAATGAATTTTGATCTCTTTGATCTTGCATCATGAACCAGATATTTTTCTCCACAACCGCAGCTAGAGCGCTGTAGGCTTCCCTCATGCATATCATGACCAAACCTTTTTTTTTTTTTTTTTTTCCATCAGTTCAGGTGTTGTTCACTTGGCTATGCTGCAGAAACAAATCCGAATAATAACACAGAGTAAGCCCAGATGCAACACACGTGACCAACCGGTTGATCAAATGCAAGAATGCGCGGCAGTCAGGAGCAGACCTGCAGCATTCAGAGCACTTTCATATACTTCCCATCAGACATGAAGAAGTCCATCACTGCTTTGTGCGTGGAGCGTCGTTAACGTGTATCAACGCCTCCTTAAGAAAAAGTTGCATTGTGATTAATGGGGCCAGTATTTCCCCCCGTCCCGAGTAACCAGGCAACACGCAGTGAATACCGAAAACTGAAAGGAAACACTCAGGTTTTCAGTGTAGTGCTCAATAGGCAATGGGGGAAAATGAACAATGATCCCACGGACGGCGCAATGGCGCGCACTGACTTTTCATTGCCAATTATCTCCTGCGTGTGAATAGCAGCTGCAATGGCTACACTTCACTTCATCGTTTCAGATCGAGTAGAGGGGGTAGGTGGGGGTTTCGGGGTGCCCTGTGTGTGTCAAAATCTAATTTATGTCTTAATGAATGATTCGATTTTTATGCAAAAGAGTCCAAGCCACACACTGGCATTTTTTGGAAGCCAAGTGCGACCGCTGAGTGAGGGCACTGGGACTCCACTCTCCATTTCGAACCTGTGCTTCAGTCCCAAATGCTGCCTCATTGGACCGAGAATCCACCATGTAGCATGAATGTCATTTGGCTGTACACTTCTGACGTTAAAGCTATTTAAGAGGTGTAGCTATAATAGCATAAAATGGTGTCCAACACGAATGACATAAATATAATATAAAATAACAAAATATTTCCTTAAGTGATACCATATGAATAAAATACAGTAAAAGGTTATATTACCTTAACGTTTATATTAAAGTGACGGCATGGTGCTGGATTACTGATCCAAGGGTTGATGGTTCAAGCCCCACTATCAACAAGTTATTCACAGAGCCCCCCCCCCTTCAAACCCAGTGCAGCAAACTAGGTTATCAAAGGTCAGGCATGTCACTCACTGTCTTGGTGAAAGGCCTGTAGACATTGCTGTCATTCAAAAAGACTAAAGGTTGCCATCAGCCATGGCCTGGCAAGTTCTCCCAGGTGTACCCTGCCATCGTCCAGAGTCGGCTGAGATGGGCACCAGAGTCCCTGCGACTCTAAATTTGTTTAAGGTCCTTAAGGATATGACTGAATGAAGTACAAACTTATATGACCTACCGGTAACAAATTTACAACTGAAAAATGTTAAATAAAAGCATCACTGACAGCTATTCACAAGAATGAACTGCAGAGGTGGGCTCACTATGCTTGAGTCAAATAGGGGTTTCAGTACTAGCATGAAATTATGATGCGTAGATGCTATTAGTCATTATTAAGTAAACATGTCCTTAATTATGTATCCATGCACTCTTCCATTAAATGCAGCCGTAAGGGGGGGCACAAGCTAATGTTCATCCTCACACCGTAGAACACTTGTATCTTGAAGGAGGGGTTTGTTGACACGTATCTTGAAGGAGGAGTTGGTCAGGAATGTTTTAGAAGTGAAAAGAGTGTCAGACAGAGTGATGAGTCTCAAGTTAGAAATTGAAGGTGTGATGTTCAATGTTGTTAGTGCTTATGCCCCACAGGCAGGATGTGAGCTAGAAGAGAAGGAGAGATTCTGGAGTGAGTTAGATGAAGTGATGCAGAGTACCCCAGAGGTGAAAGAGTGGTCATTTGGGAAAACTTCAATGGACATGGTGCAGGCAACCGAGGGGATGAGGAAGTGTTGGGCAGGTTTGGTATCCAGGACAGGAACGCAGAAGGACAGATGTTGATAGATTTTGCAAAAAGGATGGAAATGGCTGTGGTGAATACTTTCTTCCAGAAGAGACAGGAGCATAGGGTGACCTATAAAAGCGGAGATATGAGCACACAGGTAGACTACATCTTGTATGGACGATGTAATTTGAAGGAAGTCAGTGACTGCAAAGTAGTAGTGGGTGAGAGTGTTGCCAAACAGCATAGGATGGTGGTGCGCAGGATGACGCTGATGGTGAGAAAGGTGAAGAAGGCAAAGGAAGAGCAGAAGACAAAGTGGTGGAAGCTGAAAAAGGAAGAGTGTCATGTTGTATTCAAGGAGGAGTTGAAACAGGCTTTGGGTAGTCAGGAAGTGCTTCCAGATGACTGGACAACTACAGCTAATGTGATCAGGGTAACAGGTAGGAGAATACTTGGTGTGTCCTCTGGAAGGAAAGTAGATAAGGAGACTTGGTGGTGGAATGAGGAAGTGCAGGAGTGTGTATAAAGGAAGAGGTTAGTTAAGAAGAAATGGGACATTGAGAGAACCGAAAGAGACTAAACAGGATTACAGGGATACACAGCGTACGGCGAAGGTAGCAGTGTCAAAGGCTAAACAGAGCGCGTTTGATGACTTGTATGGGAGGCTGGACAGTAAGGAGGGAGAAAATGATTGATACAGGTTAGCACAGCAGAGAAATAGAGATAGGAAGGACATGCAGCATGTTAGAGTGATTAAGGACAGAGAGGGAAATGTATTGACTGATGACAGAAGTGTGCTGGGAAGATGGAAAGAGTACTTTGAAGAGCTGATGAATGAGGAAAATGAAAGAGAAAAAAGAGTAGGAGAGGTGACTGTTGAGGACCAGGAAGTAGCAAAGGTTAGTGAAGGTGAAGTGAGGAGAGCATTAAAGAGGATGAAGAGTGACCCTTTGTCAAGCGTGACCAGTTGTCAAGGCAGTTGGTTCTGATGACATACCGGTGGAGGTATGGAAGTGTCTAGGAGAAGTAGCAGTAGATTTTCTGACAAGAATATTTAACAAGGTCTTAGAGAGTGAGAGGATGTCTGAGGAATGGTGGAGAAGTGTGCTGGTGTCCATTTTTAAGAACAAGGGAGACATGCAGAGTTGTGGCAACTACAGAGGGATCAAGTTGATGAGCCATACGATGAAGTTATGGGAAAGAATAGTGGAAGCGAGACTAAAGGCAGAGGTCAGCATTTGTGAACAACAGTTTGGTTTCATTCCAAGAAAGAGCACCACAGATGCAGTGTTTGTTTTGAGGATGTTAATAGAGAAGTACAGAGAAGGTCAGAAGGAGCTGCATTGTGCCTTTGTGGATCTGGAGAAAGCATATGATAGGGTGCCGAGAGAGCAACTGTGGTATTGCATGAGAAAGTCTGAAGTGGCAGAGAAGTATGTTAGAGTGGTGCAGGACATGTATGAGAGATGTAAGACAGTGGTGAGGTGTGCTGTCGGTGTGACAGAAGAGTTCAAGGTGGAGGTGAGACTGCATCATGGGTCAGCTCTGAGCCCCTTCTTGTTTGCTATGGTGATGGACAGGCTGACGGATGAGGTTAGACGAGAATCTCCGTGGACTATGATGTTTTGCAGATGACATTGTGATCTGCAGTGAGAGCAGAGAACAAGTACAGGAAAATCTAGAGAGGTGGAGGTATGCTCTGGAAAGGAGAGGGGTGAAGGTTAGCCTCAGTAAGACAGAATACATGTGTGTGAAGAACAAGGACCCAAGAGGAACAGTGAGGTTACAGAGAGCAGAGATAAGGAAGGTGGAGGATATTAAGTACTTCGGGTCAACAATCCAGAGCAGTGGAGAATGTGGAAAAGATGTGAAGAAGCATGTGCAGGGCAGGTTGGAATGGTTGGAGAAAAGTGTTCGGTGTGATGTGTGATAGGACGGTATCGGCAAGAATGAAAGGAAAAGTGTATAAGATGGTGTTGAGGTTGTATGGTTTAGAGACAGTGGCCCTGGGGAAAAGACAGGAGGCAGAGTTGAAGGTAGCAGAGATGAAAATGTTGAGGTTCTCTTTGGGAGTAACAAGGATGGATAGGATCAGGAATGAGTACATCAGAAGGACAGCACATGTCAGAGGTTTTGGAGACCAAGTCAGAGAGGCTAGATTGAGATGGTTTGGACATGTACAGAGGAGGGATAGTGAGTATATTGGTAGTAGGATGCTGAGGTTGAAACTACCAGGCAGAAGGTCTAGAGGAAGACCAAAGAGAAGATTTATGGATGTGGTGAAGGAGGACATGAAGGCAGTTGGTATAAGAGAAGAAGATGCAGATGACAGGGTGAGATGGAGGCAGATGATTCGCTGTGGTGACCCCTGAAGGGAAGAGCTGAAAGGAAAAGAAGAAGAAGAAGAAGAAGCACTTTTCCATTTATGAACAATTTATGTATATCTTTTTTATACAACTGCTCGGGCAGGTGGTGTAGTGGTTAGGGTGCTGTGCTCATGATTGGGAGGTTGTGTGTTTGAATCCCAGTTAGACCCCCACTGTGCTAAGACCCCTGGGCAAGGTCTCAACCACAAGTGTGCCTCTGTTCACCCAGCAGTATAAATGGGTACCAGTAAAAATATACTGGAAAGGTAACCTGCGATGGACTCGTGTCCCATCCAGGAGGAGTTGAACTTCTGGTAGCTTTATGCTATCGAAACCGGGGATAAGCACCAGCCTGAGGAGCCACTATGGTTCGGGTGTAAAAAGCCCAAAGGACTTTACCGTTTTAGACTACTAAGCAATTGAGGGTTAAGGGCCTTGCTCAGTGGTCTAACAGTGGCAGAATGGTGGCACTGGGGATTGAACACCCAACCTTTGGCTCAGTAACCCGGAGCCATAACCAGTGAGCCACCATTACTCTGCAGACGACACCAAACTTAGGACTAGTGCTGAAGAAATGTATTCTCAGGCATTTAAAAAAACATTCATTCATTCATTATTTGAACTCATTAATCCTAATTAGGATCACAGGGAGGCTGGCATCCATCTCAGCCAAAACTGGGTGAGGGTAGAGGACACCCTGGACAGCTTTGCCAGGCCATCGCAGGGCGGAAACATGATGACAGCTATGCAGCTACTCTTGTCAAAAGTCAGCAATGGTTCTTTTGCATGAACCTCACACCATAGAAAGTGAGAGATATGGCCGGCCTTTCATAACCCAGTTAGCTGCACGAGGTGGGGGGTGGAGGGCTGTTGAAACCACAACCTTGGGATCAGTGATCCAGCACCTTTACCACCAGGACACTACACTGATATCAAAGTGTATATAATGGATATAATGTTGTGCTGCATTATCTTAAACATCAGAATGGTCTACTAAAATGTTCAACTGGGAGGAATGTCAGTGTTTGTTGAAATTGATTTCAGAAATTGATCTCATATGGATGTATTTGGGGAGTGTAATGGTTAGCACACCACCTCACAGCAGGTCTTAGGTTTAAGCCCAAAGACATGCATATTAGGCTAATTGGTGGTTCCGAATTGCACATAGCTGTGAGCATGAATTATTGTTTGTGAGTGCTGGCGCTGCAACAGACTAGGGGACAGTCCAGGGTGTACACCAGTTTTAGCCAGAGTTAGCTGAGATAGGCGCCAGTCTCCCTGTGACCCTATTAAGATTAAGTACCTTGTCGAAATAATGGATGAATGGATGCATTTGGGATTAGAAGGCATGATTAGGATCAGTTTGAAGATCACTGTGAGACATGGAGACAACGCTCTGGCTAGAGTAGACATACAATTAAAAGATATAATGAGGGGAATGTTGACAGATTCTGTGATGCTGAACACCATGGAAAATTGTTCTTTTCTATATTCTGGATAAACATCATTAAGAGGCCTGCCACTCCCCCCATCGACTCATTATAACTTCCAGATCCGTAACAGGCAGCAAATCTTTCCGAATGACTTGATGGATCACGACGACAAAACGGGCAAGGCAACATTATGCCGATTTCATTTCGCTTGAATAAAGTCTCGGAGCTGGATATGGTTTTAATCTGAGGGTCATGTAAGGCCTGCGTGCTGATTTGATTCTGGATATATACTCAATATATATTCAGGGTATGACATGGACATCACTTAAAGTCTTAATTGGTCTCCAAAGCGATGGGCATGCTGCTCTCACACAGCTTGTTACGAAGATCTCTATAAGAGTTGGTGTGCACACAGTGTGATATCACTGGGACCACTTTGGCATGAATAAAAGCCTGAAAGAAATGTGGATGTGTTCAACCTACACATCCTTCTCATCAACATATATTTCATATGTTAATGTTTTATCATTTAGACTTCATAGCTTATATTTCAAACTTAAATTCCTTATTTCCAGAGTATTTCAACAATACTAATAGCAAAACTTTTTACCATTGCTGAAAGAACATAGTTATTCCATCAAAGCTGTCAAAATTAAATGTTTTCTAACATTATAATACTAGAAATATAGTGTAATATAATATAATATCTGTCAAAATTATGTAATGCAATATATGCCATTTTGACAAAATACTGACTTTTTTAATGATTTATTAAACAAGAGAATGGAATTATTGTCAGTCTGGTGTCTTTGCATAATGCTAGAAGTTCTTTGTTTTGTTGTTGTTGTTGCTGCTGTTGTTGTTTTGTGATTTTTTTTCTTTTTGCATCGAAATTTCTCCTACTTTTCCTTTCGGCTGTTCCCTTCAGGGGCTGCCACAGCGAATCATCTGCCTCCATCTCACCCTATCCTCTGCATCGTCTTCTTTTACACCAACTGCCTTCATGTCCTCCTTCACCACATCCATGAATTGTCTCTTTGGTCTTCCTCTAGGCCTTCTGCCTGGTAGTTCCAACCTCAGCATCCTACTACCAATATACTCACTATCCCTCCTCTGTACATGTCCAAACCATCTCAATCTAGCCTCTCTGACTTTGTCTCCAAAACCTCTTACATGTGCTGTCCCTCTGATGTGCTCATTTCTGATCCTATCCATCCTCGTTACTCCCAAAGAGAACCTCAACATTTTCATCTCTGCTACCTCCAGCTCTGCCTCCTGTCTTTTCCTCAGGGCCATTGTTTCTAAACCATACACCATCGCTGGCCTCAACACCGTCTTGTACACTTTTCCTTTCATTCTTGCCGACACCGTCCTATCACACATCACACCGGATACTTTTCTCCAACCATTCCAACCTGCCTGCACACGCTTCTTCACCTATTTTCCACACTCTCCATTGCTCTGGATTGTTGAGCCTAAATACTTAAAATCCTCCACCTTCCTTATCTCTGCTCCCTGTAACCTCACCATTCCTCTCGGGTCCTTGTTATTCATACACATGTATTCTGTCTTACTGAGGCTAACCTTCATTTCTCTCTTTTCCAGGGCATACCTCCACCTCTCTACATTTTCCTGCACTTGTTCTCTGCTCTCACTACAGATCACAATGTCATCTGCAAACATCATAGTCCATGGGTAATCTTGTCTAACATTGTCTGTCAGCCTGTCCATCACTGTAGCAAAAAAGAAGGGGCTCAAAGCTGACCCTTGATGCAGTCCCACCTCCACCTTGAACTCTTCTGTCACACTGACAACACACCTCACCACTGTCTTACATCTCTTATACATGTCCTGCCCCACACTAACATACTTTTCTGCCACTCCAGACTTCCTGATGCAATACCACAGGTCCTCTCTCGGCACCCTGTCATATGCTTTCTCCAGATCCACAAAGGCACAATGCATCTCCATCTGACCTTCTCTGTACTTCTCTATTAACATCCTCAAGGCAAACACTGCATCTGTGGTGCTCTTTCTTGGCATGAAGCCAAACTGTTGTTCACAAATGCTGACCTCTGTCCTTAGTCTAGCTTCCACTATTCTTTCTGATAACTTCATTGTATGGCTCATCAACTTGATCCCTCTGTAGTTGCCACAACTCTGCACGTCTCCCTTGTTCTTCAAAATGGGCACTATCACACTTCTCCTCCATTGCTCTGGCATCCTTTCACTAAGACCTTGTTGAATGTTCTTGTCAGAAAATCTACTGCTACCTCTCCTAGCTACTTCCATACCTCCATCGGTATGTCATCAGGACCAACTGCCTTTCCATTCTTCATCCTCTTCAATGCCCTCCTCACTTCACCCTTACTAATCTTTGCTACTTCCTGGTCCTCAACAATCACGTCTTCTACTCTTTTTTTCTATCTTATTTTCCTCATTCATCAGCTCTTCAAAGTACTCCTTCCATCTTCCCTGCACAGTTCTGTCATGTCAATACATTTCCCTCTCTGTCCTTAATCATTCTAACTTGCTGCACGTCCTTCCCATTTCTATTTGTCTGCTGTGCCAACCTGTATAAATCATTTTCTCCCTCTTTACTTTCCAACCGAGCATACAAGTCATCATACACCCTCTGTTTGGCCTTTGACACCACGACCGTAGCCTTACGCTGTGTCGCCCTGTACTCCTGTTTACTCTCTTCAGTCCTCTCAATGTCCCACTTCTTCTTAACCAACTTCTTCCTTTGTATACACACCTGCAGTTCCTCATCCCACCACCAAGTCTTCTTATGTCCTCTCCTTCCAGATGACACACCAAGTATTCTCCTACTTGTCTCTCTGATCACATTAGCTGTAGTTGTCCAGTCATCTGGAAGCACTTCCTGACCACCCAAAACCTGTTTCAACTCCTCCTTGAGGACAACACGATACTCTTCCTTTTTCAGCTTCCACCACTTTGTCTTCTGCTCTGCCTTTGCCTTCTTCACCTTCCTCACCATCAGCGTCATCCTGCACACCACCATCCTATGCTGTTTGGCAACACTCTCACCCACTACTACTTTGCAGTCACTGACTTCCTTCAAATTACATCGCCTACACAAGATGTAGTCTACCTGTGTGCTCCTACCTTCGCTTTTATAAGTCACATACCTGTCAAGTTGTACGGTTTTGGCGTAATTTGTACAAGTGAGCACTGATTTTTAAATGTGTACGCCGTACGTCCGAAATCTGTACGTTTTTCGATCATTTCGTCTTTTTTGTGTCACCGTTTCGGTAAAGAGACGATACGCCGAATTGGTCTGTAGCCGTTTTCTCGCGAGAATCGCGCGTTGCGTTTATCGTCTGCTATCGTCTGCTCTTTCCGACCACGTGACCACACTTTCACTTCCGCCATCATTCCCAGTTAGTTTTCGTGACTCGCAGTGGATACAGTTGATACAAACGTGATAACAATATGGATGGAACAGCTAAAAAGAAAAGGAAAACTAATGCCCACGGACGCCATCTACCAGAATGGCAGCCCGGAAGACCTTGAGAGAAGATGACACCATTCCCCCTGCAACAACAACAAAATTCTTGAGGCTGTTAGAGGCTTTTATGAAGCTGTTGTCAAAAAGATGATTGATAAATTTCCTTTTGAAGACAGCATTTTGAAAGACTTGGTAGTGCTGGAACCCAAAAACAGTGTGACTATACCCATGTTGTGTCACTGAACAGGTCTCTTTCAGTGTATGTGGATGAAGAGCAACTCAAAGAGGAATGGGATGATTACCAGTTCTTGGTGATGGACATGACTACAGAAATGGACTCTGGGGACTGTGACAAATACTGGGCCAATATTTTGAAACAAGTCACTCCTCTTGGACACATCAGGTTCCCACAGATGAAGGTATTGTTTTCAAGTCTCCTTTGTCTACCACACAGCAATGCAGACAGTGAACGTGCATTTTCACATGTCCGAAAGATCAACACGGAGTACAGGAAATCTCTTGGAGTGGACACACTTACAAATTACCTTCAAGTCAAACTTAATTGCGAGCTCAAGTGCCATGAAGTGAAGCCATCAAAAGAAATGACTGAAAGTGCCAAAAGTGCTACATATAGTTATAATAAAGATCACTGTTAAATTTTCTTAATCATGCAGCTGAAGATATTACTCTTTTATTTGATTGCACCAGGTTATATGTTACAACATTACCAATAAATTCATATTATATTAAAAATAGAGTTTAATTTTTGTTTCATATTGCACGCGATAATAAGACGCGTAAGATTAGTTGCTATTTTGTAAGGGCATAAGTAGCCATTTGTAAGATCGCCAACGGCCGAGGGTTGACAGGTATGAAGTCACCCTATGATCCTGTCTCTTCTGGAAGAAAGTATTCACCACAGCCATTTCCATCCTTTTTGCAAAATATACCAACATCTGTCCTTCTGCGTTCCTGTCCTGGATACCAAACCTGCCCATCACTTCCTCATCCCCTCTGTTTCCTGCACTGACATGTCCATTGAAGTCTGCCCCAATGACCACTCTTTCACCTCTGGGGGTACTCTGCATCACTTCATCTAACTCACTCCAGAATCTCTCCTTCTCTTCTAGCTCACATCCTGCCTGTGGGGCATAAGCACTAACAACATTGAACAACACACCTTCAATTTCTAACTTGAGACTCATCACTCTGTCTGACACTCTTTTCACTTCGAGAACATTCCTGACCAACTCCTCCTTCAATATGACTCCTACTCCATTTCTCTTCCCATCCACACCATGAAAAAACAGCTTAAACCCTGCTCTGAAGCTTCGAGCCTTGCTACCTTTTCACCTGGTCTCCTGAACACACAGTATGTCCACCTTCCTCCTCTGCATCATGTCAGCCAGCTCTCTACCTTTTCCTGTCATAGTTCCAACATTCAAAGTCCCTACTTTCAGTCCTACACTCATGCCTTTCCTCTTCTCTCTCTGCCTACAGACACGCCTCCCGCCTCTCCTTCTTCGACGTCTTCGACCAACAGTCGCCCAGTTTCCACCAGCACCCTGTTGGTTAACAGCACTGATGGCGATCATTGTTCACCCGGGCCTCGACCGATCCGATATTAAATTTTTTGTTGTGACTCGCATATTTTATTTGCCATTTGTTTTACGCCGGATGCCCTTCCTGACGCAACCCTCTGCATTTCTCCGAGCTTGGGACTGGTGTGAGGGAGAGACACTGGCTTGTGCCCCTCCCTCATGGCTGCATTTTTTTGCATCAAAACTGCCTGACCAAAATAAAAACCAGTTGTATCCTTTACACGAGCACTAACCAGTGTCTCTCCCCCTTATGCCGGTCCCAAGCCCGGATAAATGCAGAGGGTTGCGACAGGAAGGGCATCCGGCGTAAAACCTCTGCCACATTAAAAATGCAAATGGTCAAAACAAAATTCATACCGGATCGGTCGAGGCCCGGGTTAACAACGACCGCCATCAGCGCTGTCAACCAACTGGGTGCTGATGGAAATTGGACTACTGTTGGTCGAAGACGTCGAAGAAGGAGAGGTGGGAGGCGTGTCCGTAGGCAGAGAGAGAAGAGGAAAGGTGTGAGCCTGGGACTGAGAGTAGGGACTTTGAATGTTGGAACTATGCAAGGAAAAGCAGAGAGCTGGCTGACATGATGCAGAGGAGGAAGGTGGACATACTGTGTGTTCAGGAGACCAGGTGGAAAGGTAGCAAAGCTAAAAGCTTAGGAGCAGGGTTTAAGCTGTTTTATCATGGTGTCGATGGGAAGAGAAATGGAGTAGGAGTCATCTTGAAGGAGGGGTTTGTCAGGACTGTTCTAGAAGTGAAAAGAGTGTCAGACAGAGTGATGAGTCTCAAGTTAGAAATTGAAGGCGTGATGGTCAATGTTGTGAGTGCTTATTCCCCACAGGCAGGACGTGAGCTAGAAGAGAAGGAGAGATTCTGGAGTGAGTTAGATGAAGTGATGCAGAGTACCCCCAGAGGTGAAAGAGTGGTCATTGGGGCAGACTTCAATAGACATGTTGGCGCAGGCAACAGAGGGGACGAGGAAGTGATGGGCAAGTTTGGTATCCAGGACAGGAACACAGAAGGACAGATGTTGATCGATTTTGCAAAAAGGATGGAAATGGCTGTGGTGAATACTTTCTTCAAGAAGAAACAGGAGCATAGGGTGACTTATGAAAGTGGAGGTAAGAGCACACAGGTAGACTACATCTTGTGTAGGCGATGTAATTTGAAGGAAGTCAGTGACTGCAAAGTAGTAGTGGGTGAGAGTGTTGCCAAACAGCATAGGATGGTGGTGTGCAGGATGACGCTGATGGTGAGAAGGTGAAAAAGGCAAAGGAAGAGCAGAAGACAAAGTGGTGGAAGCTGAAAAAGGAAGAGTGTCGTGTTGTCTTCAAGGAGGAGTTGAAACAGGCTTTGGGTGGTCAGGAAGTGCTTCCAGATGACTGGACAACCACAGCCAATGTGATCAGGGAGAACAGTAGGAGAATACTTGGTGTGTCCTCTGGAAGGAAAGTAGATCAGGAAACTTGGTGGTGGAATGAGGAAGTGCAGGAGTGTGTACAAAAGAAGAGGTTAGCTAAGAAGAAGTGGGGCACAGAGAGGACCGAAGAGAGTAAACAGGAGTACAGGGAGACACAGCGTAAGGCGAAGGTAGCAGTGTCAAAGGCCAAACAGAGGGCGTATGATGACTTGTATGATAGGTTGGACAGTAAGGAGGGAGAAAATGATTTATACAGGTTGGCACAGCAGAGAAATAGAGATGGGAAAGACGTGCAGCAAGTTAGAGTGATAAAGGACAGAGAGGGAAATGTATTGACTGATGACAGAAGTGTGCTGGGAAGATGGAAAGAGTACTTTGAAGATCTGATGAATAAGGAAAATGAGAGAGAAAAAAGAGTAGAAGGAGTGACCGTTGAGGACCAGGAAGTAGCAAAGATCAGTAAGGGAGAAGTGAGGAGGGCATTGAAGAGGATGAAGAGTGGAAAGGCAGTTGGCCCTGATGACATACCGGTTGAGGTATGGAAGTGTCTAGGGGAGGTAGCACTAGATTTTCTGACAAGAATATTCAACAATGTCTTAGAACATGAGCAGATGCCGGAGGAATGGAGGAGAAGTGTGCTTGTGCCCATTTTTAAGAACAAGGGAGATGTACAGAGTTCTGGCAACTACAGAGGGATAAAGTTGATGAGCCATACAATGAAGTTATGTGAAAGAATAGTGGAAGCTAGACTAAGGGCAGAGGTCAGCATTTGTGAACAACAGTTTGGTTTCATGCCAAGAAAGAGCATCACAGATGCAGTGTTTGCTTTGGGGATGTTAATAGAGAAGTACAGAGAAGGTCAGAAGGAGCTGCATTGTGCCTTTGTGGATCTGGAGAAAGCATATGACAGGGTGCCCAGAGAAGAATTGTGGTACTGTATGAGGAAGTCTGGAGTGGCAGAGAAGTATGTCAGAGTGGTGCAGGACATGTATGAGATATGTAAGACAGTGGTGAGGTGTGCTGTCGGTGTGACAGAAGAGTTCAAGGTGGAGGTGGGACTGCATCAAGGGTCAGCTCTGAGCCCCTTCTTGTTTACTATGGTGATGGACAGGCTGACAGACGAGGTTCGACAAGAATCTCCATGGACTATGATGTTTGCAGATGACATTGTGATCTGCAGTGAGAGCAGAGAACAAGTGGAGGAAAATCTAGAGAGGTGGCGGTATGCCCTGGAAAGGAGGGGAATGAAGGTTAGTCTCAGTAAGACAGAATACATGTGTGTGAACGACAAGGACCCAAGAGGAACGGTGAGGTTACAGGGGGCAGAGATAAAGAAGGTGGAGGATTTTAAGTACTTACGCTCAACAATCCAGAGCAATGGAGAGTGTGGGAAAGAGGTGAAGAAGCGCGTGCAGACAGGTTGGAATGGATGGAGAAAAGTGTCCGGTGTGATGTGTGATAGGAGAGTATCGGCAAGAATGAAGGGAAAAGTGTACAAGACTGTGATGAGGCCAGCGATGTTGTATGGTTTAGAAACAGTGGCCCTGGGGAAAAGACAGGAGGCAGAGCTGGAGGTAGCAGAGATGAAAATGTTGAGGTTCTCTTTGGGAGTAACGAGGATGGATAAGGTCAGGAATGAGTACATCAGAGGGACAGCACATGTAAGATGCTTTGGAGACAAAGTCAGAGAAGCTAGATTGAGATGGTTTGGACATGTACAGAGGAGGGATAGTGAGTATATTGGTAGTAGGATGCTGAGGTTGGAACTACCAGGCAGAAGGCCCAGAGGAAGACCAAAGAGAAGATTTATGGATGTGGTGAAGGCGGACATGACGGTCGTTGGAATAAGAGTAGAAGATGCAGAGGATAGGGAGAGATGGAGGCAGATCATTTGCTGTGGCGACCCCTGAAGGGAACAGCTGAAAGAAAAAGAAGAAGAAGAAGAAGTTGATTCAGTTGGTCAGTTGATGACATCACATCAGTGGAGTTTTTCTTCCTTCATAGTATGCATATGAAGCTGAAATGATGAAAGAATGCTTCAGGGAGCACGAAGAATACATTTCAAATAAGTATTGGAACCCCTGGGCAGCATGGTGGCGTAGTAGTTAGCATGTCTGCCTCACAGCAAGAAGGCCTGGGTTTGATTCCCGGCCTGGGCGTTTCTGTGAGTTTGCATGTTCTCCCTGTGCTTGCGTGGGTTTCCTCTGAGTTCTCCGGTTTCCTCCCACAGTGCAAAAACATACACAGTAGGTTAATTGGCTGTTCTAAATTGCCCGTAGGTTCACATCGTGCAGAAGTCAATGACAAACCACTGCACTATCCTTGCCAAGAAAACCTCCATGAAGATGATAATCAAGGCATTATCCTTTTTGGCAGGTCACCAAGAGTTGTCCTCTGACTTGGAAGGTACCAAACCAGACCATTGGCACCCCTGACCAATTGAAAATTTCAGTATATGCTGGAGATGGCATAGTGATGTCGTGGTTATCACATCCACCTCACAGAAAGAAGGTCCTAGGTTCAATGCCTTACTGTGCATGTTAATTGGTTATTCCAAATTGCCCACAGGTGTAAGTGTGAGTATGAATGGTTGTGTGAGTGTTAGCCTGGCGAGCTGTCCAGGGAGTACCCTGCCCCCGGATGACTGTTTTTTTCTTAACCTGACAAGCCGTCCAGGGTGTATTTTGCCCTTGCTCAATTGGTGCCGGCTTCTCCCCGACCCTATTTAGGATTAAGCGGTTCAGAGAATAAATGTTGCATCATTCGTTAGGTTGAAGAAACACAGCTTTCTGAAAAACTGTATCATATAACACAATCTAAAATTTAAAAATATTTTTTTTATCTTAATGAGCAATACTGTTTTACCAAATGTCACATGATATCAGGATTCAAAATTAAATTTACTCTTTTTCAAAACAACAAGATTTAATCCTTTATTTTTTGTTAAAGAACACAACTGCTTTGTCCTATTTAAGGCCACTATGAGGCCCTATCCCATCCCAGCCTCTCGCTGTCCAAAGCTAAAAGAGACATACCCAAATACACGTGTAGCTAATTGCAGTGAAAGGTTGTTGAACACATGTAGTATTGAGTCTGTGGGGCTGAATACAAATGCATGCCACACTTTTCCGATTTTTATTTGTAAAAAATTTTGAAAACCACAAATCATTTTCCTTTCACTTTACAATTATGTGCGACTTTGTGTTGGTCTATTTCATAAACTCCCAGTAAAATCCATTCACATTCATCGTCATAAAGCGAAAACAAAAAAAGTGTAGAAAAGTTCAACTGGTTCAAATAATTTTAAAAATTTTACTTTTAAGATTAGAACGTTATCTTTGACCTTGAGTCAGCTTGAAGGTCAAATCGCTCCAATCTGGTAAATCTTCATTTCAATAGTTTTCTACATTCATGTACTATAGAACACATAAAATGATCACAGGGGTAATTCAATTCAGTTCCCATCTAGTGCCTATTAGCTACATTATCCAGCAGATCTAGCGGAGATTCTTTTAGTGTCCCTCTGATTCCTCATGTGTTTATGACCCCAAGGGCTTCCTCATTCTCTGGTTTCCTCCTTCTACCCAAAAGCATGCAGGCCAGTAGAATGATGTTACTGTACTGCCCCTCAAGTGTGAACTGGTGGGAGAATATGTGTATCATCATCATCATCATCATCATCATCATCATCATCTTCTTCTTCTTCCGCTTCTCTCGGGGTCAGGTCACGGGGTAGCAACCTAAGCAAAGAGGTCCAGACGTCCCTCTTCCCAGCCACTTCCTCCAGCTCTTCCGGGGAGACACCGAGGTGTTCCCAGACAAGCCGAGAGACATAGTCCCTCCAGTGTGTTCTAGGTCGATGATATGTGTATGATTTATGTAATGGATCTCTCTGTGCCTGGTGTTACCATTACTAACTCCAGAGTCACTGTGACCATGACCAGGATAAATCAATTTAAGCATAAATATCAATGTTGCATAAACAATGTAAACCCCTACCCTGCTAAACATTTACACCCCAGCTCATGATATTATGATTATGATCTCATTTGCTCACTTATTTGCTAAACCGTTTACTCCTGGTGTGGTCACAGTGAGCCTGAAGTGAATTTCAACCAACACTGAGAAAATGGCAGGGTACACTCTGAACAATTTGTCAGACCATCACAGGGCAACACACATAAAACCATTCACTCACACAAAACTATGGCAATTTGGAACAGCCAAGGGGAAATCAAGAATATCCAATTAGCATAATGTCTTCGGCCTATGGTGGAAATTGGAGTACCCAGAAGAAACCCACATAAGCACAGGGAATGCATGAAAACTCCACACAGAAATACCTAAGGCTGGGATTCGAACCTGAGACCTTCTTGCTGTGAGGTGGACAGGGTAACCACCACGCCACCATGCCATACCCTGTTGTAATTGAATCTAATCTAATCTAATCTAATCAGCGTCTTTTAATGCGGTCAGAGCCTGAGCTGTTTTACTCAAAACAAGAAGAGCAGCTTTATTATAATGTCTAACCAATTAATTTGCACAAAAAAACCCCCCCAAAAAAACAAAACAAAACCCTTTGTGCTTTGGGGTACACTTCACATAGTTGCATGCAGAAGGACTAATTAAATAATCAAAGACAAGACCGTCTACTTCTCCATCAAGTACTGAAGAAGACCTTTTCATCGCCGCAGTTTTCAGACTTTCAGGTGTTGTTTTTGTTGATGGTCCTGGACGTGTGGTTATTTGTGTCATAAATAACCCCGGAGAGCGTTAATGATGCGTCCCCTAGAGAACGAGAGAAGAGGGGTGTCACAAAGACACTAGACTGCGCCTCTCTATTGCCTTAATTGAACAATGCTAAAGAGACTTTCAAGTGTGTCTATTTCTTTGTCCTGCCTCAGACCCTCGGAGTTTATTTGCGTTATGTGTGTATGTGCAGGGGGTTGGGGCGGGACATTTGTATGCAGGCAGTAATGTGGCGTCCCCCACCCTCTTCACAATTTCTATTCCCTCACCTGCCCGTTACTGTGAATTATGGGAACTTGAGTGTGTTATTGTGGGAGTGTGTGCGCGGGCTTCTTAATGCCTGTCCAAGTTTCGATCATGTCTATGATTATTCAATCATTTTATCATGAATTATTATTATTATTATTATTATTATTATTATTATTATTATTATTATTATTATTATTATTATTATTATATTTCTTCTTCTTCTTCTTCTTTTTATTATTATTAAGCAGTGCTGTGCTTGTCATTTACGCTGATTTAATTCACAATATGAAAAAGTGTCCGAAATTAATTTCAGGGAAAAGAAACTGATGATTTAATGGTCTGATAAGGATCCAATCAGATTATTGTTTGTGTGAATATCATGTTTCACAAGTGTATATAGTACATGTGTATATGGTGCACGTGTATATGGTGCACGTGTATATGATGCTCATGTATGGGTGAACGTCAGGCAAAGAGAAACTCATTCATTTGTTTTCTCATTTTCTGCTCAATCCGAAGTAGGGACGTGGCAAAGCTGATGCCTATCTCAGCCAACACCGGATAAATGCAGTACATCCAGGCTCTTCAGGTCTTTGCATTTCCAGCGCGCGCACACACACACACACACACACACACACACACACACACACAAAAACATTCACACCCATATTCACACCTCGGTATAATTCGGAACAACCAATTAGAATACTGTCCATGGGGCGGTGGTGGCCTGGTGGTAAAGGGCGCTGGATCGCTGATCCTAAGGTTGGGGGTTCAAGTCCCACTCTCCACAGGGTTGTCACTGTCCCCCCCAGTGCAGCGAACTGGGTTATCAAAGGCAGGCCATGTCTCTCACTGTCTGCGATGAGAGGTTCATGTAAAAGAACCATTGCTGACTTTCATAAAGAGGAGCTGCAAAGCCGTCGACATTTCTTTTTTTTGTCCCTTGCTAAAGGGTTGTGTCAGGAAGGGCCCCTGACGAAAAACCTATGAACCAAATCAAATGTGTGAATTATTCGCTGTGGCGACCCCTGAAAAAGTGAAAATGCCGAAAGGAAATCTCTCAATTAGCATATTGTGCATGTTTTTGGGCAGAGTACCTGGAGGAAACCCACACAGGCACGGGGACAGCATAGGGACAGCATGCAATCTCCACAAAAAAAACCACCAAAGTCCTGGAATCAGACCCCGGCCTGCTTGCTGTGAGGTGGACGTGCTCACCACTGCGACATGACTAACACCGGGGGCATTATGGGCGGTTCGGAAGTACCTACCGTATCTCTGCTTCTCTGCATAATGTGCTTCTGGTAAACAATCACATGGTTAAAGATTCAAGAATAATTTAGAAATAAAATGTATAAATTTATAGTGCTTCGCAGGTCCCACTGCAAGAAGGTCTTTAGTTTGGCTCCTGGGCTCGGTGAGGGCATTTTTGTGTGGAGTTTGCGTGCTCTGCCTGTTCTGATATAGTTTTCTTCTGTGTACTCTGGTTTCCTCCCAGAGATCAAAAACATGCACATTACGCTAATTTACTGTTCCACATTTGAATGAAGTGTGAATATGAGTATGAATGGTGTACCCTGCCTTCAAACAGAATAGGCTGAGATAGGCTCCAGGATTCCACAGCCATAGCAGTATGCAGCAGGTTGAAAGTTGATAGTTGATTTATTGATTGACTGACAGATTGATTGATCGTTTGATTGCTTGGTTGATTGTGTGTAATTTCCTGCAGAGATTAATTTTTTTTTTTTTTTATTATTTTTTGATATTTTTACAGTCAGAAATTCTGTAGCATGAACTTGTGCAGTAGATTCACAAAACATTACTGTTTGCTTTCTCACAAAATTACACAAAAAAGACCAAATAAAAGCCTGTGACTGATCTATGTGAATAATAGTTCTGAGTGTGTAGACAGATTCTGGGTGATCATTAGATTAATGACGGGACATCAGGAGCTATTTTCCTTTCCTTACCCGTGTGGTTTCACCTGTCCGGGCCGTGTCCCTTGCAGGTTCGGAATCCTGTTTGTAGCTGACTGGAGTGAACCATTAAATGGTGTTTCTGCTGATTTAGCCCATATGCCTGAAGGCCCTACTTGTGGTACATTATGAAATTCCGTTCTTCTCACCATGGTTGTACAGAGTGTTTGAGCTACAGTAGATGTCCTGTCAGCCTTCATTTCACATTTCCACTTATAGAAATGACACTCATTTCATGATGTTCATTCCAGCATCAAACTATATTTTTTTTGGTAAAGCTGTTGTACTACTTGCTCTGCGATGACCTGGTGAGCTGTCCAGGGTGTACTCTGTACTCACCCAGAGTCGGGTGAGATGGGCGCTAGCATCCCCGCGACCCTAATTATGATTAAGTGGCTCAGAAAATTAAATTAAATGAATGTTGTAGTACAACAACCTCTCAAAGAACTGAATTTTAATGGCAAGTTAAATGTTATCATAACATTTTAGCCCACCGCACCTTATAATTAAAAGCTCTCCATCTTACCCCGTGTACATCAGGCACCTCTGACTTACCAGTCACCTCTCTGTGTATGTGCAAATAGGTGAAGACATATACACTATCTGTGTACATGTGTATATGGGTGTATGTAGGTATATGTATGTGTGTGCGCACGTGTGATGTGTATGTATATGTGTGTATATATGTGTGTATATATATATATATATATATATATGTGTAGGCCTCCGTCAGTCCCGAAGGACTATGGCTGCGCTCTGGCCAGTATCCCGACTGGTGATACTCCCCAGTGCACAGAGCCTGGGTAGGGAGTAATGAGGGACAGGCTGTTACCCAAGCAGCAAGTCCCCCCCTGTCTCGGCGCCACCGGAAGGATCCAATGGAAAGGCAAGTGCCGATACGACTGGGTTCCAGTGCCGCTGCAGGAGAGAAACTACGGTCAATTTAGAACAGCCAATTAACCTACAGTGCACGTCTTTGGATTGCGGGAGGAAACCGGAGCACCCGGAGGAAACCCGCACAAGCACGGGGAGAACATGCAAACTCCACACAGAAACGCCCAGGCCGGGAATCAAACCCGGGCCTTCTTGCTGTGAGGCGGACGTGCTAACCACTACGCCACCGTGTGTATATATATATATATATATATATATATATATATATATATATATATATACATACACACACATACATATATACACACATATGTGTGTGTGTGTGTGTGTGTGTGTGTGTGCCAGACCTTCTCAATTATTTTCTGTTGCACCCCCGCCCGAGAAAGAGGAAACCCCCCCCCCATATAAATAGTGCTATTTGTCTAAGAAATTGCTATTAGTAATCCTCTGCATAACACTGTATTCTTATTAACACAATAAATCCTTATAATCATTATCGGATACAAAAAAATGAAAAAATATAGATCAACTTCCAACAAAGAATAACTTTATTAACTATTTTTTAGTCTTTAAACACAAAAAAATGTAAAGTGCATCAATTTGCCTGAAATTAAAAAAGTATCCTTATTTAGACTGTAAACATTTTTTGGCCAACAATTTGAACCATTTCATTCTGAAAAATAAAATTAAATAAAATCAATAAATAATTATAAATTCAAATTGATCAGCAATATTAACTCAAGAGTACAATATATAAAACACTTTCATTTACAAAACAAAACTGAATAAAACAATTATTATTATTATTATTATTATTATTATTATTATTATTATTATTATTATTATTATTATTATTATTGTTTGTTCTTGTTGTTGTTGTTGTTGTCAAATTGATGAAGTCCAGATTAATGGTACAATGAGCACGTTTGGCAGTGCACAGCTTTTCGATGCCGGGTTTAAAGCCTGATACTGAACTCTGCGCTCCTGCTCAATGCTGAACTGGGACCTGGACTTATTTTCGCAGCAGTGATGTCATCCAGCATGACAGAGACCATGTGTGCTGCAGGTCGGGTCAGTTCCTCTGCTGTGGGGTTTTCTGCACTGAGAAGTTTGGTACTCCGTCTTATCTGATGCTAACAGAGCTCGCTAGTTTGCTGGAGTATCATTCACAAAGCACGTTTTCACTGAAAAAACCTCACGCGGCTCATCACGTGATCAGGGTGTGATGTCTTAAGAGATGCCTGAATTTATTTGGCTTCATGCTGTCCGCTGCCAATGTTTTCAGACACAGTAAACACAGTGGTCTTTCCTCATTTCTCACCGCAGCACACTGAAGCCCAGCACTACATTCGCTTCATCATACTTCCTCGACCTAACTTCTGGGAGACTTTCGTTTCTCTCACCGTCTCCATCTCTCTCTGTCTCTTTTTCTGTCCCTGTTATAAATTTCCATGGTAGGTTTATTAACTTCACTTCTTTTTTTACCTCTGGGCACACTCTAACAGTGAGGAAGCCACTGCCACCTGCTGTACTGGATGTAGAATTACACTTCATCCGAATACGGCAAAAAAAAACAAAAACCCCTGCATGTTTCCTGGGGTCACATGCGTCCCCCTGGCATCACACCGTGCCCCCAATTATTTGAGAACCATGTATAGCTGAGTGTCATTCCTTAGTTGTGTTTTGCGCACTTTCTTTTTTATAATTGCTGCTAAACTGATTTTTCATTGTTCATGCAACAGTTGACAATTAAGATCTCCAATCTTTTCATCTTTAAGTCAATAGTCTGCAAAAGATCCCCTTTTATATAATGTGGAATCAGGAGAAAGTTTCGTGGGAATGTAAAACAGGACGACTGCACTGTCCGATGAGACCGCCCTCCCTGAAGCTGGCTGTGTCCGCCTAATTGAGGATGATTGAATCTCTAGGTACCTCTTAATTGAGGAGTTGGAAATTGGGACGAGACCAGGTGGAGGACGTAAATTATGCATGAATGATAACCGCAAGAGAGACCTGGTTGTGACTTCCCTGCCACCTGACAACTGGAGACATCCTGCTGCAGATTGAAGTAAATGGAAGACTGAGTGTAATACTGTAGCTAACTTTGGGCTGAAGAAATAAAGCTGGATGCTAAAGAAAAGAGAAAGACTGCTGCACGAACAACAGCATCAGCATCAGCATCATTAGATGGTATCTGTGGGGTCTGTGGCCATATCTGTCATTCCAGGATTGGGTTAGTCAGCCATCTAAGGAAATGTTCATGTCCAAAGACTGCCTACTATTCGCAAGTTGAGGATAGGGGGGGCAGAGAGAGAGAGAGAGAGAGAGAGAGAGAGACAGACAGGCAGACAGAGAGAGAGAGAGAGAGAGAGAGAGAGAGAGAGAGATTGGAAGGGGAAATATAAAAGAACATAAACGTTTTTGTTTGTTCTTTAGAACAACATCAAGAAAGCCATGAATGGAGACTTAACCTTGGGACCAAAACCTGCAAAACATTTGCTATTGATTTAAAATATTTCCAAAACAACCAGAACAGTAAATATAATAATAATAATAATAATAATAATAATAATAATAATAATAATAATAATAATAATTAATCGTAATAATAATAATAATAATGATAATAGTAGTAGTAATAATAATAATAATAATAATAATAATTAATCGTAATAATAATAATAATAATTAAAACTAATAATAATAATAATAATAATAATAGTAGTAATAATAATAATAATAATAATAATAATTAATAGTAATAATAATAATAATAATAATAATGATAATAATAGTAGTAATAATAATAATAATAATAATAATAATAATAATAATAATAATAATAATAATTTCAGAATCCAGACTTCCATGAGCTCAGAATAAGATGGACAGATACCATCTCATCCTTTCGACCTGGTCTTAGTTCAGCATCAGTAAGTCTGGTCAAACCATAGTTGTCTCTTTATGGCCCAAAGCACATGCAGTGGCAAAGGTCAATCTCATTCACTTTTCAAGACGCTGCCATGGAAATCAGTCCTGAGCCGGGCGCTCTGACCACCCCCAGAATTTTATACACTCTACTCTCCTCCCCGCTCCTCCAGCCTTCCTTAAATCTCTTCATCCAT